>NDGN011293354.1:0-10609 GCA_002564285.1 Tympanoctomys barrerae
GCCAGGGAGATGGCTCAGTAGAATAAGTGTTTCCCTGGCAAGCGCAAGGGCCTGAGTTCAATCGCCAGTTCTGGGGGGGAAAAACAAAGAGTAATTTATTTCTTGTCCCTCCCTGGCACTCTCTGTCATTTGCTGTCCTGACAGCCTGTGTGTCAAGTCTGAGGTTTCTTGTTGCTCCCAGAACTAGACCATCAGCATCCTGAAGGCAGAGGCTTTTGTTAACCCCTTGCCTAGGGCAGACTTGGCACCTGGGTGCTTCCACCCATTAATCTTTGTGGAAAGAATGAATGATTAGGTAAAATGAATGACTACTTTGTGTCCCAGGTCGTAATGACTGGAGAGGACCCTTGACTCCACATGGGCTATCTGTCTATCTATCTATCTATCTATCTATCTATCTATCTATCTAATCTATCTCGTTGTTTCATTTCTTTGAGACATGGTCTTGCCATGTAGTCTAGGCTGGCTTTGAACTCACTACAGAGCCCTGACTGACCCTGAATTTGTGGCAATGCCCCTGCTTCAGCCTCCTGCATGCTGCGATTACAGGCATGTGCCGTTCTGCCCGGCATGGGCCCACCATCTTTTTTCTCCTTCCTGGGAATTTGGATTTGGGCTTGAGAGCAGGAGAAGCTGTGGAGGGGTCAACATTGAGCCCAAGGTATTCAGGGCCTGAGCTGGTCTGCAGAGAGAAGATCTATAAAGACCCTTGCAGAAGATGGAAGGAGTCTGCGCTAGTTTCATTCCTCCTTGGAGCCAGGAGACGCTGCAGGACCCTCTTTCTGCTTATCACTAACTAGAATGTTTTTATTTTATTTTTGAAAAACATTTTAAGTATCTGGACGGTAGGGTAGGATGAAGATACATACTATATAATGAAACTAGATTTCTATATAATATATTACTAGACCTTGTCATCCTTAGTTAAGCCTTTTTTTTTACTAGTATGTTTTCTGTACATTCCAGAGTGTTTTTATTTTTGCTTGCAATTAAATTCTTAGACAGCAACACTACTGTTTGTTGAACATCACTGAATACAGCAGTGTGCTAAGCCTTATTGTGCATTGTGAGGCCTCGGCAGGCCACTTCCTGCAGAGGGGGCCGCATTCTGTTCTGGACCCCCAGAACCTCACAGCTGGCACCGAGCCCTGGTGTGGAGTCTTCCTGGATTTCCAAGGCTGCATCCCTGAGGCTGCCCTGAGGCTTCTTCCTGGCACCCAGGGGATGCCCCAGCTGCCCCAGAGCCCCAGGCCTCTCCTCCTCACACTGGCACGCGGCACTCTCCCCCACCCCAGCTGTCACCACAGGCTTGCTGCTCCTTGCTACCTTGGTGCCTGAGGCTCCGGGGCTCAGCAAGGCTCTGGCCTCATCACTGCCTCTTGCCCGACCCCTGCATCTGGCTTCCTCCCTTCCAGTCTCCTGAGCCCCACAGTCCCCTCCCCCCAGGCCTGACCCCAGAGCACAGAATCTATTGTCCTCTTGCATCCCAGCCAACCCCCAGCCCAACCTGACAGCTCCTCTATTACAGATGCACATTTACAAACAGCTCATTTACATAGAACACAAGGAAACTGCTTCTGTCTTCAGAAAAAAAGAAGACTCCCGGTCACTTACAACAGGGCAGATCTGGAGATGACAGAGCCTCTTGCCCTCCTCTCTTTTTCTGGGCAATGAGAGGGGGTTAAGAGGCCACAAGTGGGGTGAGGAGCAGAGGGGAAAATCAGACTGAGCAAAAAGAGAAGAGGTGCTGGGCAGGTGGGTGTTATTTAGTGTCTGTTTTTGCTTTTAAGGAAAATTTCTTTCTTACCTATTATATAGGCCATTATGAAACCATTAGGGGTTACTTAAAATTCTGCCAATTCCCTCCCATGCATCACAATCCCCCCCACACACCCCTCCAGCTTTTATTTCAAAGTCCACACTTATGGGCTAGACAGGCAGGGGAGCCGGGGGAAGTGAGGCTCTGGAGTTGAGGAGCCTCGCGCTTGAATACTGGCCTCACGCTTGCAGAGCTACTCACGCAGGGCACGGTGACATCTGGTTAGGGACCGACGGGGGCCTCAGCTGCTCTACTGGTAACATGGTGGTTTTGAGGAAGAGGGACTGCAGGGCAAGCCCGTGAAGCACATTGTGCAACCTTGGTAGATGGTGAAAGTGTGTAAGCAGGAATCATTACCGGGACTTAGGAAGCAGAGAAAGTCAAGCGCACGCACTGCTCTGCCTTCCTCTCCACCCTGCTGTCAGGACAACATACCCAGCTCTTGCTCCTGCTCAGCGGATGCATGCCCGCCCCTGGCTGTCTGTGGAGGAGTGAGACCCCTTGTTCCCTGCTTTTGTTTGTTCCTATTCTCCTCTGCAAATGACCCCTGCTTTCTTGGTCTGCTTTTTATCTATAAGTTCTCCCCGCCCCCGAGCCCGCAAGAGTGGGTGACGGAATGGGCACCATGATGCAGCAGCCTGGTGAGCCAGGGGTTAGGAGGAGCTCTGCGCTGCTTGTGTGATGTCATCACTTATGCGGAGAACTCGTGGCAGGCAGCTGAGGCTGAGCCCTGGCGGTTCTCAGAGCCCGCGTCGTGACTCATGAGTGCTCCTCCGCCGGGTGAAGCCACGGAGTGTCAAGGCTCTATTTGTCTTCTCAACTAGGTGTGGCGGGAGAGGGTAGGAGGGACTGTGGGCTCAAGGTGGGCCAGGTGGGCTTGCTGTGGGACAGACTCCCAGGTGGGTGTCTGTAGAAGGAGCAGGGATAGTCACCTGGAAAGGGGTGGGCATGGTGTTCTTGGCAGGGGGACAGCAGGGACACGAGGTAGAAGGCACCATGGGGGCAGACGGGTACTACTGAGGCTTAACGTAGGAGGCAGAGAGATATAGAAGATGAAGCAGGAAGGAAGGCAATGAATGGGCAAAACATTTACAGCACATAGTAAGTGCTTAATAAAGAGTAGCTGCCCTATAGCTGTAATTGTTATTACTGGAGAGTTTCAGTAAAGTTTCCTGACAAGCAGAGGGCAAGGCCCAGCAAGCACCTAGTGGATACTGCCCAGTAAATCCCAAGTTGACTTATTGGCAGACTGATCGATAATCAATTGACTCAGGGAGACTCAAGGCATGGCAAGTGACAATGTGTCAGGAATAAAAACCGTGAAAGTCCTACCCCAAGTCCAAGTGCAGATAAACCCTGTTTCTATTTTCTTGGATTGATCCTCCTCATGGGTTCTTCCAGGCCCATGAGCAGCCTGCCTGTAGAAGTGTCTGGTTCTGGTGGCCTCTCTTCGTGGCTTAGCCAAGGCCTCGGCCCTCATCCTGGAGAGGGCTAGTGCCCAGGAGGAGCAAGGGTCGCTGGGAAGATGAAAAGGCAAGGAGGAGGCTTCTGCTTATCCCTTTCCATGAAGTCCTGCGGTCTGTACTGGGAGACAAGGAGGAGATACTTAGTTGGGATTAGGTGGTCCCTGTGATGCTAATTAGGACCTAAAGTGCTAGAATGGACCTACAGGAATCATGTGAGGACTGGGACTTTTCTGGTTTGTGAGCTGAGGGGGAAATGACAGAGGGGCAAGTGGGCACCTGATGGCACACTGGTCCATCACCTCTCCATCCCTACCACAGTCACTTACAGGTCTTCTGTCCCAGCAGTCAGCAGGGAGACTGGCTGTCCCCTCCTCCTGCAAAGGGATGGCTTAGCCCTGGACTCTTCCTGTTCTTACCATTTCTGGTGTCCTCTGCTCAGTCTCCCCAGTGCTCTAAAACTCTGACCTAGAGCTCCCCCCCACCCCTGCTCTCCATATTGTGCATCCTGACTTGCAGGATGGAGGGAGTAGGCCACCCCTCCCAGGCTCTTCTGCACAGCATGAATTTTCATCTCCCACTCTCGAGGTGCCTGTCCCTGCTCCCACTCCCTTCTGCCCTGGGAGCCTAATTGAAGAGGCTCCGCCCGGCAGAGAAGATGAAAGCTTTATCTTCCAAGTCCATCCCAGAGCGTGTTAAGATGATGGATGAGTTTCCAGACCTGCCTGCTCCTCCCAGTAGCATTAACAAAATTGCCTTTCAGGCTCCCAACTTCCACATCAAGATGGGCTGCGGTGGAGATGGGAGACCCAAGCTTTGGCACTTGATGGTGAGCATTAAAATCATTTTAATGCTGCATTTAGGGTTTGTACTCTCTGTGTGTGAGCCAGTCCCATTGCTGGCATCAGAATAAGATGAATGGTGTTTGTTAAAAAGCTCTTTGGTGCAGCCTGATTGACCATTAGAAATGCTCAGCTTGGAGCTGGGTGTGCAGACCCAGCTTCTGGGTCTAGCTGGGACTCATCAGAGATGCTGTCACCACTGGCCCTGCTGGGCCTTGGCCAAGTCTTTTCCTTCAGGCTTCTCAAACCTCTTTCAGGTTTATGATGTCCAGACAGAGAGAGAGAAAGAGAGAGAGAGAGAGAGAGAGAGAGAGAGAGAATCACATGGATATGAGAGTCCTGAGTTGGAACCCTGTTCTGAAATTTTGTACTTATTGAGCTTGCCAGAACCCTTCCATCTTGGATGTCAGCATCCCCAGCTATGAAACAAAGGGGCAGTGATCTGTTGTGGGTTAAACTGTGTTTTCCTAAACTTCATTTTGTGAAGTCCTAGCCCTCTGTACCTCAGAATGTATGCTAATTAGAAGATAGATTCTTTACAGAGGTAATCAAGTTGAAAGAAGGGTACTGGTGTGAACCCCTAATAAAAAGTTGTTTACACACACACACACACACACAAGAACCCATGTGAAGATGGAGGCAAAGACTGGGGAGCCATGCCTACAAATCAGCATTGTCCAGGAAATGGTCTTGATGCTCACTGTGGAGGGCCGAAGCTTAGGTCTCCCATCCATACAGCTAACCATAGCAGCTGGGCAGAGGCATGACACCGGCCCTGGGGTGCCCTCACGGCTCTCAGAAGAACCAAGCCTGCTAGTGCCTTAGTCTTGGGCATCCATTCTGCAGAACACTTGGAAAATAAGTTTATGCTGATTAAGCCACTCAGTTTATGGTGACTGTTACCACAGTTCTAGGGGAAAAAAATCTTGAATGGTGGGATCCATGCCCACAAGACTCTGAGGCGGAAGGTGCTGGCTGCCTTTGTCACTCTATGAAAATTGGGAAGGGACCCAGGGCTCTAGAATGTCCTTTGGGAGCAGTTGGGAGGAGGGACGGCTGGGTGCTACATAGATGAGTCCAGGTGGAGCTCTGGGGCTGGGGTTAGTACCAGTTATGACTCAGGCTCAGGGCCTGAGCCCTCATCTGAAGACCTAGGGCAGGAAGCAGAGGTGTTTGCTCTAGGCAGTAGGGGGTACTGGCATGAGCAGAGCCAACTTTGGCTTCGTTAGCCTTCCAGGTTGAGCTGCTCTTTTCTCGTGAGAATGAGTTCTTTTCATTACACAAAAAATTATCAGTTCAAAGTAACCATTAATGTGCTTGTATAAAATAAAGTTAGAATTCTTATACACTTGAATGCATGAAATACAGACCCATTAATATCACTGAGGGCCAGGAAGATAGCTCAGTGGCATAAGCATTTGCCTGGCAAGCTCAAGGTCCTGAGCTCGATCCCCAGTACAAAAAAATACCTCACTGAGCACCCCGCACACGTTAACTGCCCTCTACAGACCCCACCAACCATGCTGCTCCTATGTACACTATTATTGCTTCACTTACCCATGAGGAAAACTGAGGCACAGAGAGTCCACATGGCTCGCTCAAGGTCACAGAGATAGTTATAGTGGCTGGATTGAACTTGAAAAGCTTAATTCCAGATGTCATAGTGACCAAGAGCTGGGACTAAAGGGCATACCAAGTCCTCTCACAAAGGGATAACATGTGAGAGAAGAGACGAGCCCTGGGTGTCATAGAGTACCTCAGAAGAATGAAGGGCAGTTATGATACTGCTGGAGGTGTGAACAACTTGCCCCAGCTGCAACAGCTTGGTCAGGAATGGCTCAGTGGTCTTCAGGACATGTTCATGGGAATGCGCCCTGTTTGCTCAACAGAAGTTTGGGTGGCTGAGCAAGAAGCATGTGCACTTTGGATCCTGGGGGGTCTTTGGGAGGGGACAGCATGTGCTTGAGGGGACAGGAGATGGACAGGCCTCGCAGTGACTTCCCCTCCCCCACTGCTTCCATGGCAGGTAGCACCAGGTGATTTTGGCAGAGGCACAAGGGAAGGCCAATCAGCTCGAGTGAGCTGGGCTGTGCTGGGGCTGGGGATTGCTTGGGATTGCTCTTGCAATCAGGGCATTTCACACTGCAAATTGTGGTCATTTAGGCTTCTCTACGGCAAGCTTAATTTTAGGCCCAAGCAAGGAGGATATTCAGAGACACAATGAGGTAATTTCACATTTTAAAGCAGAGAATGCAGTGTAAATTAGTAGAAAAATCATGACACTTATAAACCCGTTCTAAAGATGTATTGTTCCCTTTTCTTCTGGGAGAAAAAAAAATCAGCGTCTATTAAGATTGAATTAAGCACTGGAGGAGAATTCCTCAGATGGCCAATTCATAACAAGAGATCTATTTTAAACTTGGTCGAAAGGCTTTTGCGGAAAGTGGTAGGAAGAGAGCTCCCAAGGAGAGGCAGGTGCTCTCACAGCAGGCCCTGCACCTGGGCAGGGAGGGCCAGGCTGGCTTAGGCCTGGGGGCCTGGGCTGACCCCGTTGGGGTGCAGCTTTTGAGTGGCCCAACTGCTGAGGCCAGATGCCCCCCAGAAGAGGCTTGAAGTACAAATAGTACCCATGGGTGGTGATGGTGGGCAAGTCAGGTGCCCAGCGCAAAGCAGCCAGCAAAGGGTGCAGCATCAAGCCAGCCACTTCTGCGGGCAACCCTGGGGCTATCCCTGACCATACTCCTCCGAATTACCCCCGTGGCAGGCGAGGGAGCTGTGTATCTGCTTCCAGGCAGTAGGGGAGGGAAATGAGGAGCGGGGGCTGGGGCATTATTCCAAGTCCCAGAGGTGCTTCCTGGAGGATGGCTTCAAGTGACGTTCATTCTTGGCATCATTGGGAAGATAGCAAAGTGGGCCCAGCAGCTGGAGACAGCCCTGGGCCCTGAAGCAGGTGGAGGGTCGTCAGCAGCCTTTGCAGCTGGTCACTGGATTGTTATCCTTAGCTCTGCCACAAGGGTCTCCCTTCATTTCTTTTATTCCAGATGGACAGGTGCCATGTCAACTCTCTGGGTCATCCTAGGGGCCATGGCTAGCAGACAAGCTCTGGGTTCTAGTTCCAGCTCTTTCTCAAGCAAACTGTAACCTCAAGCTCCTTTGTCCCTCTATTTAGGTCCCAATGTCCCAAGGAACTGCCATGATGTCCCTCAGAGTTCTTTGCTCTGAAATAATAGCTTAGATGACAGGGGTGAAGGGAAGAGAGAGGAGAGGTGATAGGGCCAGTCAGGTCCCTTCACTTGTCCCAGTGCCCAGCTCAGGTGCCTGGGCCTTGCAGGTCAACCATACTTTGTGAATGCAGCTGGACTGTGAGGCTGAGAAACTGAGCTTGACTGGGACGGATCGCATGGTGACCTCCCGAGCCAGAGAGGCCATGGGAGGTGGCCAATGACGGAGTAGCCTGATGGCCCCATGAGTGCTGGGTGGGGAGATATGGCCCCAGCTCTAGGTCTAATCTTGAGGTCCAAGACACCAGCAACTCTTTTTATTTTTACAGTGACATCCATTCAAAGATGAACCCATTAGAGACCGTGTGAATGCATTTCCATACGGCAAACATTTACACACAGCCTGTGGCCAGGGAGCTTCCTCTGTTCTCTCCCTTCCGGCCTCATCTTATCATTCAAGTTAAATAAGTCTTTTTGAGCTGCCGAACTTTTCATGAAGAAACCTGCAGTGCCACCTCCATGCCCTTCATAATACATTTCCAGGTCATTTTTAAAGAGAAAATTAATCTTCACGTTGATCAAGGAGATCCAGGTGACAGAGCCCACAAATTCGGTTCTCAAGGAAACGAAGGGTCCAGCGCTCCTCCCCAGAGCGGGAAGCAGGGAGCAGAGGCTGCCAGCTGTCCCTAGTGTCAGGCCTCTCCAGGGCCACCTGCCATCTCCAGCCCGGCAGCCTCTCGGGGCCTCATCAGCCCCTTGACAGCCAGTGGCAGTGAAATGGCTGTTCCGAAAGTCGGCTTTCTGCAAAGACAGAAATAATCAGGTTGACCAAGGGGGAAAAAGGGAAAATTGAGCATTATGAGGGTGATAATTCAGAAAGTGTCAGCCTCAGAATAATTGAATCCGATGACATTTCGTGCTACAGGAAACAATAGCAGCGAGCCCGCTGCCCGTCTGATTCATGTCTGGTTCATGTTTAACAAAACAAGGGCAAGGGTCACACAGCCACGAGCCCCATAAATAACCCGTTAATGGGATTTCCAAACAAGCTGTCCTCAAAGTGGCTTTCCGTTTCACTGAGAGAATATTAAAATGCAAATGGATTCGGGCTGTGTCTTCATAAACAACCGTGTTCATTTAACCTCCGACCTCCCCGCTTAACTGCCCATTCCAGCAATTTGTACGGGCTCCTCAGCCACCGGCTCCTGCGGTAATTCAGAGAAAGTGCATTACAGGAAAGGGTTACGATTTGCGATGCTCAGTTAATCACGCTATTGAGATGTTTATGGACAGAATCCTGTTCCTCCGCACTCTCGTCCCAGGCCTTCAGCCCCCCACCAGCCCAAATATGACTGGGTGGATCTTTTTGTCATTTAGGTGGCTCGTTGCTGTGGGTGTGGCCTCATCGTGGAGGTCTAGGCTGCTTTCCTAGCTCTGCAAAGCTCCTCCTCGGGCCTCCAGGTAGGAGCTCGCTCTTCTCCACGTGCTGTTTGGCTTAGACTCTGGGCAGAAGCCCTCAGTTAAATGTTCCACCCAGCAGAAGGTCTCAACACTTGTTTTCATTTTCATGAAATGCCCCATGGTGTCCCAGCCAGCTGCCTGGCGCTTGGTTTCTTCCTCGGAGTGTCCTGTCTATTCCCTTCAGGTCTGTCCTGACCCTACCCCCGGCCTGGCAGAGGACTCCAGGCTTGGCCTGCTGTTTGAGCTGTGTCTTCGTGTGTATTTCCTCCCCAGGCCTGCATCTGTCTGGCTGCATGGAGAATTAAGCCTTACACAAGAGGTCGTGTGAGTCCACTGCTGGGGTCTGGGGTCAGGGATCCTGCCAGGGCTGTTGGCTGCCTGGACAGATCCCAGGTACAATGCCCTCTTCAGTTTTAGAAGACTTTCTACATAGAGGATTGATTTCAGAAGATCCCTTTATCTCTGACATCCAGCACTTAGCAGAGCATCAATGTTAGAGATGAATAAAGTTAAATTCAGAAGGAAAAGTGGCTGCTTGGGGTCACCAAGTGAGTGGAAATGGAGTGAGTTTGTCTACCTGGCCCGGAGGAGGCCCCAGCCCTTCGGTTTCTCTCTAAGGAGCAAGGACAGGCTGTAAGAGGCTGGGCTGGGACCTTTATGTTCTTTTGGGTGGGAGGGGAGTGGAGGAGATGAAGCTGTGCTGGGGAAGGCCTGTGGGCATGGAGGAGAAAGATTTCTGGTCCCCATTGGGTGGGTGAGCTTCCTCTCCAGAGCTGGGTTGTCCAATTCAAATCTGGTGTTCTTAGGATAAGTGTTTCTTTCCTTTGGATTTGCTCCATCCCTTGATAAGGAAGGGAAGGTGAACAAGCCTCAATAATTCCTCATGTTCAATAATGCATTCGCCAGAGACCATCAAAGTGAGAACCACCCAACTCTGGTTGTTCCCCTGCTTGATCAACTCATCTGTCTCAAAACAGATGAGGGTGGAGGCTGCAGAGGCCAGCCTAGCAGGGAGAAGGTGGAGTTAGGGCGGGGAGGGCCTGGGAGGAAGGGCCCCACCTTGCCTCCCTCTTGCTTCATCTCTTCTCTCCATTCTTCTTTGCTTTTCTCTTGTCACAACAGCTTTGGGTATGGCAGAGAGTGAGGGCAAGCATCCTTCCAGGGAGGACTGAATCCAGGGACCTGCAGAGATCACTGTGGCCTTGCCCCAGGTTTCCCTGGAAGACTTCTCTGGGAGAGACATTTCCTCATGTGGATGGGATTCCTGTCTGCCACTTTTTAGCCCTGTTTTTTTTTTTTTTTTTTTTTTTTTACTTTTTGTCTTCTTTGTGTCCCTTGGATGGTCTTTTCTCCTTTCTTTTTTGTCCCTTCCACTCATCTCTTTTTCTGTCTTTCCAAGTCTGCTCTCTTTCTTCCCTAACCTCAGCCCAGTCCCTGAGCCTCTCTTGTCCACTCCCATTCCACCTTGGCATCTCCTACTGGGCAGCAGAATCCTCCAAAGAGCTTCACATTTGTTTGTTTCCAGGCTCACTCCATTCTCCACTTTCTCTCCCAGAGATTTGGCGAGAGTGCAGACTGGACCATGCCTTTCCCTTCCTTAACATCCTTTAAGGCTCTGACCTCAGAGAAGAGCCCTGCCTCCTTGCTCAGAGGTGCTAAACTCTGATCCAATTTGTACCACCCCTCTAGCTCCTCTATCCTTATCACCCTGGACTCCACTCCACATCCACTCTACTCTGTAATCTCTCCTCCCTCTATCCCTTCTTCCTTCTCTCTCCACAGACAGACAGACAGACAGACAGA
>NDGN011293382.1:0-13504 GCA_002564285.1 Tympanoctomys barrerae
GGGGATTGAACTCAGGCCCTTGCGCTTGCCAGGGAAGCACTTATTCTACTGAGCCATCTCCCTCGCCTTTAGAAAGAACTCTTCATTTTGACTTCTGTGATAATCCTTGTGACATTTTGATAGTTTGTAGCTATATCACTACTATCAAGGCCACTGTAGGAAAAGTCTATTCTTCGGGGATGTCATTTGTGTGTCAAACACTTTTGAATTGTGTCTGTTCTGAGGTCCTATCTTCCCAATTAATTGAGAGCAGAATGTTGGTTTCCATTTGGCGCTGTCTTCAGCTGTTACATGTAGAGCTGTGGTGAGGTTATTGCCCCATTGTCTCCCAATATCATCGCCCAAGGGAGGACAAGTGGTTAAAACAGATATGACATCCTAGCTATAGTAGTACAATTAGCAATAATGATAATAGCAAACAAAATTCAGAAACTGACAAACTTTGGTAGATACTGGCTTTGTACTTTTTGCCATAGCTACAAAGTTTATAGTTATATAGCAGAACAAATTGTAAAATGGGAATTTGTGTGCAAAATGTTTCCCCTCTTTAGGGTAGATTTACCCTGTGTTCCTCTGGCCAGGCCAATTGCAAGGTTCCAGGGGCTTCACTTCATGTAGGGTGTTGGGCCAGACACCTTGGTTCCTCTGGGCAAGCTAGTTTCCTAGGATCTTGAGCATTTCTGCTCAGGTTTCTGGTCCTATGATGTAGCGGATGGGCCAACCTAATTATCCAGAATTCCCAGCACCTCTGAGCCAGCTGTTGGTCCTATGGTATAGGATAATGGGTCATACTTTTTTTTTTTTTCTTTTTTGATACTGGGAGGCAAACTCAGCACCTTGCACTTGCCAGACAGGTACTTGTGCTGCTGAGCTATATCCTTGGCCCAAGAGCCATACATTAAGTAAACTACTTTAATACTTTTTTCCTGACAGAAATCACTGCACAACATATTAATTTTCCTGCTGGAATAGAACCCAAGGACTTTCCATCCCAGGCCAGTATTTATCACTGAGCTACAGCTCTAGTACTATTTTTTAAAGATTAAATTCTACATGTAAATATTACTAAGGGATCTTATAATTTTAAGTAGCACTGCTGCACCCACATGACTAAGGTCAGATTCTCCTCTGGAGCCGGACAGTGAAATGCGTGGTCTATATGCAGGGGGGTCCCTGGGGAGCCTGAGGACATGGCGTAGAGAGATCTAAGTGGTGGCAGCATTGGGTTGAGATTTAGTCACTAAGGCCTGGGCTCACTCCAGCAGGATTCTGGAGCTGGGATGGCTTTTTTGGCAATATCTCCTTGAGGCCACTGTACACAGCCAAGGCCACTGAGTGGAAGAGTACAGATCCTGGGGAGGGGCTGATGCAGGCCCGGGGACCTCTTTTCTGTGGAGGCTGAGGGGCCTCTGAGCTCACCATTCCTGACCTGAGGGTGGCATCTCACAGGCACACTGCCTCCTGAATGGCCAGCGTTCACAGCTCCTACACCTGAGTCACAATCTTCTTGTATGTTGTCATGTTGTGAGCCAATTCTGCATTAGTCTACTCCTCCTACAAGGATGATTCATTCGTTTCATTGAACTCATCTCAGGGTTACATCGTTCAAACCCTTTCAGAAAAGGATCTGATGATGAATCTCATTGGAAAATAAAGGTCATGAGTTATATGGGCTGGATTTTTCTAATCTTTTGTTGTCCTGTGGAAGACATGTTCGTATTGCTGGATCCCTGGGACACGTTTAAGGAGAGAACACTTGGAGGTGCTGTTCTACTGGAGAGGGCTGGCAGTTGAATCAGATGAGCCTGAAACTTGAAACTTCACTTCTACAGTGAAGTCATGTGCTTGCCGTTTGCCAAGCACACACCCAGCCTGGTCGTCCATCGTGAGTAGCCTCACTCCATTGTACGGGGCAGAGGATGCTTCAGTTAAGACCGAAAGGCTGACCGCCGGGAACCTGCTGGAGTCTGCTCCGCTCTTGAGCTCAGTGTTCGTGACATCCCGAGTGGGGGTGGTGGCGTTGTGCCTTGAGCCTCTGCCATCAGAATCTCTCTCCTAGAGCCTTCTTTTACTTTCTGTTTCTGACAGAAGATATGCTTTGTCTGAAGTGAGACTCACCATGTCCTCCACTGTCTTCCACTCCTGCAAATCACCTCCAAGGGAATAATAATTCACAGAGAGCAGACAGAAGGCAGCTCGGTGATCTCATAGGGGGTGCCGCTGGGTAGAGCGGGGCTCCGGGACCTCAGGGCACTTGGCTGGAGCAGGTCTGTGGCTGAGCTGTGCTTCGGGCCAGAGGGGACGATCCTGCTGTTCAGCCTCCCGAGCTGTGGGGTGCACATAAGGCGTGAAAGTTAGCAAAGGGGGGCTCAGTCCCAAGAGATGTGGGATCCCTCAACCCATCACCAAAGTCAGCAGGGCATTTATGAACACCCTATACCTGAGTGAGAGGGAGCCTGGATGTGTTATGCCTCATTATTTTATACTATCTCAGCAAGTAGAAGAAAAAAGTTGGCTGCTCTAAGAATGGGCAGGATTGAGAATGCAAAGCCGGTAGGAAACATCCACGCAGTGTGATAAAAAGACCTCTGAAGCTTGTTTTTGTGAAGTAGCGTACTCATTAATTCATTCAAGTATGACATCTGCTTGTCACGGAGACCTGTGCTTTTTTTTTTCAAGCATTCACCAGTCCCCAGGTCCTTTCCCACCTAGTGCGAAGATCATCTTCCTGCTGCCTGAAGCTGATTTCCCCAATTAGGATGGTAGCAACTTGTACAGTGCAGGCACAACAAAGTCCTCAGTTGAGCATGTCAGCTGGTGGCCTACTGCCCAGGCCACACTGGATGAGTGGCCCAGGCATGTGTGCACCCCGAACACAACACGGTGCTTGGCGATGGGTCCAGGATGAGCAGACACCTTTTGTATGTAACCTGCCAAGGTCAGCATTGGTGCTGCTGTGACCTCCTCAGGATTTGAGGACCAGGCCCTACATCCAAATCCTCCTGCATCCCAGTCCTGGTGGGACCAGGATGATGGCAAATACCTCTACTGACACGTAACCTGGTCCCCAAGACCCCAGCCATAAAGAAGAGTCTATCCCAGGAATTGGGACTTCCTACTTGCAAAATCTCCACACCCCAACAGGTGCCCCATTGTTCTATAAGGTTTTACATGCAAGACGGAACATCAGAGATAAGAGAAAGATGAGTGCTCTTGTTTCAGCCTCACCCCCAGCTGTGCCTCAAGAGCCCTGCAGTTTCTTTTATGAGAAGCAGTGTGTTCCCCAGGGCCTGGACTACATGGGGTCAGCATGTGAACCCTGAAGGTTCAAAAGCAGCTTTGTCACATAAGCTGTCTCTCACTTATCAGGGCAGAAATGACATCCTGGTATAGTTTTACTCTCTCAGGGCAAAAACAGAGGTGTGTAAAAAACATTTGAAAGCAGGATGTGTGTAAACCATTCGACATATGTGCCTCTGTGGTTTATATACTTAAACATACACTCACATATGCACTCATGCTAGAGAAAACGGTCATTGAAAAGTTATACTTCTCAGTACCTGTGGTTCCCACATCTACGGAATCCATCAACTGTGGACAGAAAATGTTTCAAAAAGAAATTGCATGGAAACTGAGCAAGTAAAGAGTTCTTTTTCTTATACTCATTCCCTGAGCAATACAGGAAGAAAATTGTTCTCACAATGTGTACCTTGTCCTAGGCATTGTCCTAGATATCCAGAGTATTTAAAATAGACAGGGGTGTGTGTACAGGTTATATGCAACGAATAGGTCATGTTATATATGGGACTTCAATCTCCATGGATTTTGATGTCCTTGGGGATTCTGATGCGGGATGGTTATGTATAAAATGCGGCTTCTGTGTGACACAGTGTGTTTTTTTTTCCCCTTCAAAGTACCACTGTGCAGTGTAGGATCCCCTTCCAGGGGTCCTTGCTAGGCTTAGCGGCTCCATCTCTCCTCCCCAAGCGCTGATTGAACCTAAATCCCCATTGCAATAGTACTGGGACCTGGGCCTGTAGGAGATGGTCAGATCCCTGCATGTGTGGGGTCAATGGCCTTGTCGCAGAGGCCCAGAGGAGCCCATGTCTCTCTTCCAGCAACTCAGCACTCACGAAAGTTCACCATCAATGGGCAACAGGGCCATTGCCAGGCACCAAACTATGCTGAAGCTTGATCTCAAACTTTCCAGGCACTAGAAGTATGAGGAATAATTGTCTGTTGTTTACAAATAACCCATTTAAAGTATTTCATTATAATGCTTGGGACAGGCTTAGGGCACTAGCTAAACTCAGAAGTAATGGCAAATGCCTGAGATTTTCATTTTATCTGAAAAACAAGCATATAGAAATTCTTTCTCTGTCAAAATAGTTATGAAATCATAGTGGAGGTTGAGTGGGATCTACCAAAACAATATTTCTCAACTTGCTCTATTTATCCTCAAATAGATTATAGCAGTACACCCTTCTTCCTGAATCCTCACAAAATTCTCATTCCTGGAATAGTAGGCTGCATATTTGGAAAATAAATCATTACATAGTCAACAGTTTTAAAAAAGTATGTAAAGATAAAAATCATGGTGTGTATTAGGTCCTGAGATGGCTGTAGCCACAGAATGGTTTAAAAAGAGCAGACATACATTCTCTGAGTTCTGGGGATGAAGCCCCGGATAAAGGGCTGGCCGGCCACACCAAGCCTGAAGCCAGAGGGAGGGTCCTTCGTGTTCCCCAGCTTCCAGGGGCTCCAGGCACACTTAACGAGTGAAGCATCCCTCAGCCTTCCCTCTACCTTCACCTGGTCATCTAATCTCTGTGCCTCTATCTCTTCTCTGCTTCTGTCCCTCACTTTACAAGGATCCCAGCCATGTAGGATTAGGCAACACCCTATTTCAATTGGACTTAATCTTTATTTGTGTACTTGAGGTTATCTATTTCCAAATAAAGTAACATTTTGGATTACTAGAGGTAGAACTTTAACCTCTTATTTTTGGGGAACACAGTTCCCCCAAAGCCATAACACATTGTAAAAGTGAAGTCATAGAGGTTAAAAATTGTGCTGTCTAATTTCTCCATCTTCAGTCTATTAATTTATATAATAGAGGTAACACTGGCTCAGTCTACTATATGAATTAAATATTGAATTAAGTAGAGGGCTTGGGAGTCCTCAGGAATGCTTCATGATGGGGTGGATCGTACAGGAATACGAATCTCTGTGTCAGGGTTGCGCTTTCTCAGCCACTTTGCACCTTCCTCCCTCAGCTGCAAAGGTGCTGACGGGGTGCTCAGTACACACCAGGGATCAGCTTCTTCTGGCTGCTTTGGCACCCCTGTTCCTTAGCACTGCTGGGCTGAGAGGGGGTGTGAGCTCTTCCTCCTTATGAGAGCACATTGGGGGGCAGCAGAGACCAGATGTGGAGGGGCCCTTGTAGGGCTCTAGATAGGGACCAAGAAAGCCAGCTCCTGGGGCATACGTAACCCATGACTAGCATCGTCACCCCGCTACTCCTGGTCTTACATCAGGAGCGTTTGGTCATCCAGTTCTTGTTCTGCTCCTTGAGGGAGTCATATGCTGGATAAGGGAATTGGAGGTGCTCTGGGGTAGCTACTCAGAGACCCCATGCAGACAGCCCTATTGACCTGACCAACAGTGAGTGCAGTCTCACTACTCTTGATAATAATTACTTTTGGGGGTTCAAGGAACAGAAATATTGTACCCAGAGCTGTTCCACTATACTCCTTTCCGGATGGCCTCTGGCTCCCTTTCTGTCAGCCCCAAATTCTGTCACTGCTTTAATTTAAGTTAGAGCATGGAATTACTACATTAAACAAGCCAGAAGAAGCTACACCAGGGACTTAGCCTTCTTAGCAGCTGAAAGAGGCAGGACTTGGGGAGGCAGAGATTTCTGTGCAGGTTTTTCCAAGGATTAATGATAACTTCCAAGGGAAAAAGGCACTTCAGTAGCACATGGCATGGTGAGGAAAATTTGGTCTCAGGTCTTGCCTTCTTTGATTTCCTCAGTTCTAAGGCGGAGTTCACTAACTTCAGCAGAGTACAGCCAACAATGAAAGGGAGTAAAGCAAATGAGGCACCACTGGAGAAATTGTAGGCTACCCTGCACATGCGCATTCATACATACACACATGCGCACATCCACAAGTTCAATGGCCTATTGAGCTGCCTGTGAAAAGCAAACTCATTTTAAAAAATGATAAGAAGTGATACATTGCATATTGTCCTCATAGTACTTCTTCAGAGGACAAGGTGAAAACATGATATCTTTGTCTAAACAATATTAGCACAAACCTTTCTTCACAATGAACTAAGAGAAACTATTTCATTGCTATTTTATCTTTTCTAATTAAAATGAGTGAAAAAAATAAAAATATACAACCTCAAAAAAAGATAAGAAGTGGAAGTGTCATGCTTAGTTCTGAATTTTTTGTGCATCTCTATCTCTCTTTATTCTTTTCTTTTCAGCCCATCATCCTGCCATTAGTTGATCCTGTTACCTTATGCAAATTTGCAACTGGGTTTTGGGTTAGTCTAATACAAGGAGGACGTTTCTGTGGCCGGCACTGCTTGCAGATGAAGTGGGCTGTCTCACAAGATGCCCACTATTATAAGAGAGAGCCCAAATGACCACTTGGCAGAAATGTCCCCTTTTAATTATTTATTTGACAAATATTTGCTGTACAGTTGCTATATGCCAAGCATTGTATAAAGCACCACAGAAACAAAAATAAATAGACTGGTGGGTCTGAAGTTCTGGCTGGAGTCTTAGGTTGGAAATATATCCGGTGCCTGCCCAGAGAGTGCTATTTCTCAGTGCGGAGCCTCTACTTATCCTTTGCTCCCACATTTTACTGTTTATAGCTAAATATAAGCATCCCTCTTTCTCAAAAGTCTTATGTAAATTGCTTTGGTTGAGCTGAGTGCCCTTTCTATGCGTTCTTCAAGTACCTCACTTTATCACCTGTGTTATGATCCTTGGTATCCTGTGGATTCTTTGGAAGCTTCTGGAATAATTTTCATTAATATTAGTACCCAAGAAGCTATCTCAGTGTTAGGCATACAGAGGACAAACAGAAATCACTTGTTATTGGGTGTGAAATGGCCATATTAAGAGAGTATTTTCTGCCTTGGCAATGACCAGATTAAGAGATTATTTTCTTTTGTACATGAAGAGTCCCAGTTAAATATTTTTCTTCTTAAATATACTTGGAAATTATTTAATCTATATAGGATTCTTGGAGATCTAAAAAATTTAACATAAAGAGAAGATAAAAGATACACAATTATCTTTGCAATCTCACCACCTGTGTACACCAATAATATGTCCTTCCATCAGTATTTTTAGGAATGCATTTGAAAATCTGTTGTGTGTTCTTTTTTTTTTGTTTGTTTCTATGGCCGAAGATGGCACCCAGGGCCTCCAGTTTGCTAGGCCAGCGTTCTACTGCTGAGCCGAATCCCCAGCCCCTATTGTGTACTCATTAATGTATCGCTATGTGCTGTAATAGAGCAGACCCCTGCAAAATTGCTGAACACAATGGCGTTCTCTTTTTCCCATGTACATGTATTTTACTAGAGATCCCTGTCCTCTGAGTGATGTACAGAACACAGGGTCCAGTTGCTTTGTGCCTCAGCCATCTTTAGTCTAGAACTTACATGGTTTTGGAATGAAGGAAAAGGCCTTGAGGATCTTGAAGAAAACACTTTATAGGGGACCTGAGCATAGCCAAAACACTTTTCCCTCCTAGTCTCTGGCCCAGCAGAAGCTTCCAAAGAATCTGCAGGATACCAAGGACCACAGCTAGCAGCATTTATCTAAAGTTTGTAATATGATCACAATTAACTCCAAGGAAAGCAGCAATAAAAATATGCTCAAAAATGCAGGGAGTATTTAAATTTAACAACTTTAATTTCAGTAAAAGACACCCTGGGGTTAACCCACCTCACACTACTCTTCCGTGGCTCCAGCCACACTCCTCTCCTCATTTTCTTTGTGAAGCAGGACTGGAAGCCTTCTTTCAGGAGAGTCTTTAGCTCTACTGTCACAGCTGCCTCAACGCCTTGAATTTATTCAAAATGCTTTCTTAATAATGTTGCCTTTGGGGGTAGGGCCAGGAACTGCAGGGTGCCAGATGTGGTAAATAAGTTGGAAGACGATGCCCTGTAATGTTTTTATAGACTTGCCTTTCCATTGGGTGGTAGTTGGCAGCCACGCTCACTATGTTTTTGATCACACCTCTTAAAGGTATTTGCATAGCATGGCTGAACACCAAGAAGAAGAACGATATGGGTTTGATGACTTCTAGTAGCCCTCTCATAAATTAAAATGATTATCTGTGCATATTATTATATATTATAATATATACTATTTTTAAGACAAAATACAAGCCTTTCCCTACATTATTGGATGATTCTTCTAAATAGTAGATAGATGTCATGCTTCTCGTGTTATAGAGAGGTGCAGCAACTTGCCTGGGGCCCCTCAGCCAACGCCTGGCTCAGCTTGTCCTTTAATCTGCAATTTTAGACTCATTTTATAGTGCACTGTGGCATTTTGTATTCACAACTGTGAAAGGAGGAAGATTTCTGTCATGTTGGCAACCAGAAAACTAATCTGGAGGGTATCTTACAGCTTGATTGAGTAGGATGGATCATGGCTTGGATATTTAAATAAAGAGAAACTAAGAAACTCCCAAGTAAAAGTGTAGTATGGATGAGGCTGGGTGGGTTGCAAGTGTTTAGAGAGCGCATCACTTAAAGTAAGTGGTTGGTTTGGCCCACGGCCACTGTTCTTCAGTTAGCTTTGACCCTGAACAACTTAGCTGACTGGGCAGCATGCACGGCCATTCAGCCCAGTCCCGAGATTTACAAGAGGCTGGACTGGCCTCTCCGCTTGTGAATACTCTCCTTGACACTTGGGACCGAGCAAATGTTTTGTTAGGCTGGCCATTTGTCTTTCTCACAATATCCCATTGAGCATCATGGGTTCCTGAGGTGTGAAAATAACTGGGAGGATTTAGAATTCAGCCAACATCTATTTTCTGAATTCTGAATATATATCATGACGGTAGACGCCAAGGACATGTTTATCAATGCACACAGCACAGTTCCAGGCTTCCTGAGTAATGAACTCCGGATGTGATATATGTATACTGGGTGCCCTGCTGAGACTAAGAGCTATCAAACGGAGAAAAAAATATAGTGACCTCCTGAAGCATGTATAAATTGCTGTTTTAGACCCTATAAAATTTTAGCTAGCACCAAACATAGAACTTCATTCATCACCCCCCAAGCGAGGACTGCCAAGGGAAGCCAGCTCTTCCTGAGCAGAAAGTGGCAACACTCCAGGATTGGCAGAAATCAAATGAATCATTTCCTACTTTTAGTTTTAGATAAATAATCAGAAAAGATTGTCTAGATTATGATCCAAAAAACATTTTTCATAGCACCGAGGACCCAGCATCCTTAAGAGTTTCATGGAGAGTCACCCTATTTCTGATGAGTTTATTGTACAGTAGAGAAGAGATTAAATAAATCAACAAGATCCAAGCTAGATTTTCAGTACAGATGAGATTTAGGAAAAGTAGCATGGTGAGGGCACTAAGCATGATTTTTATTCTTCATAAGTCCTTGATTTGACATCTGCACCTTGCTAATCCATGGGCATTCTACCTCCTGGGGTTGCCTACAGCCCGACAAGCTAAGAACTGTCTTGGTATGTGTTTCTTATATGGAGACCAACCAACCTAGTTCCCACAACGTCAGCTATCTCCTCTACCTTTGGCTGTTACAGCTCATCACCTGCCCTAACCCTGAGGTCAGGGAACAGAAAGCTAGGGAGAGATTTTTTTCCCCTCCGGTTCCCACTGAAATGCTGTAATCAGCCAACACCAAGGAAGTCTGCCTCTACTCTTCCTTCCTGTAGAAATCATGTGAAGGCTCTTGACTGCGCTTGCTTAGTCTCGCTGTCTCTTGAGTATCCTGTGCACCTCCCATGCCATGCAAGGGGGTGCCCCTCCTTCTTGAGATTGGTAAAGATGATGCTGTCCTCAGTCACCACTGTTTCCTGTTCTGTTGGCCCTAAAAGTGAGCCCAATACATCTCTCCAGATGACCACTAACATTTCTTCAAATGCTGATTCTCAGTTTAGTCCTTTAGTACACAACAGGCCGCTTATTATGCACATTTCCAGCTGATGTGACTTTTTCACAAAATATTCCATAGTATTGTATATTTGAAGGACACTAGGGTAGGCATTAGGAATCCAAAGATAAGTAAGAGAAGTTTAGTATTTTTAAATGCAAAATACCTCTTTCACATCACAGTGTTAGGGCCAGGTACGCAGCTCAGTGGCTTAAGAGCCTGCCTGATAGGTGCAAGATCCTGAGTTTGATTCCTGGTACTGCAAACAAAACAGAAGATAACACAACACATCAGTGTGCTGATCATGAATATACCTTCTAACTCTCCCACAAAGGCTGCAGTGTCCCAAAAGGCGCTGGAAGCTCAGGAAACAAAAAAAGTTAGCATGAAACACACAGAGTAGATACAATGAAATACTTCGCAGGCTGCCTTTGCAGAGTGCACAGCAGTGGACATTCATAACTTCTCACGCAAGAGAACGAAAGGTTACCAGGATTTGCATAGTGTTCAGGCTCCTTCTAAACTTTGAAGATTAGATCTTAAAAGCTCTTTAATTATTGGCCTTTACAATGATACTTATTGCTTAAATACCCCAGGAGACTGCTTGAAGAAATCATTTTTACAGAACAGTATTTTCTATGCCTTCCTCTTGCAACCATACTTATGGAAGTATTACATGCTGCCCTAACACTTTCAGTGAAAGAGATCTTTTGAGTTTTTTTTTTTTTAATTTAATCTTTTGGTGAGAAGAGGACAAATTCCACTCTGAATTCCAGTCTTCTTAATCTTCGTCCATTACCTTCATCTCCTCCAGATTTGGTATTTTCTTTATGTTCTGTGGCCTCCTTGCTGGCCTTAGCCACAATTAACACTTTCTACTGCTGCCTCTCTGGGGTTTTGCTGCCCTCTCTTCAGGTACACTTTCCTAGGTTTGCAGCAGGGATAATATTTTCAAAAAATATTAAAACAAGCTATTTTCCTTCCCCATAAACTATGTTGCCTAGCAGTTCCCCCTGCTCAATGAATCAATGCTATTCATTGCTTTTGGGAGATCGTGGCTACCATCTAGAACAAAGAATTCATTGCTCAATTTGGAGTTGCATGCTGGATTTTTATTTTAAGTACATAGAGAGATAACAGTCTTGACAGCCTACTTTTCATGGAGGGAGATTTGTTTTCTTTACTTTAAATTCCCCATACTTCCCTTTACATATGAAGAAAAACAAGGCTAAGTATCTGAGCTATATTTACCCTTAGCCATAGTGTAGAGAAAATTTGAAGTTTATTTCCAACAGGATGGAAAAACCACGCTGGCGTTGCGAGGCAGCCAGGAGGCAAGGATGAAGACGCTGCCTTCGCTTCTGAAGCTGCATGGGCTCTTGCGCCCTGCGCTTCTGCTCAGCTGGGTGAAAGTGGGAGTGTACCTCTGCTGGGAAGAGATAAGCGCTGAAAAGCCGTCCAGCTTGTCATTATTTCTTTTTGAAATTCTTGGGAGTGAATAACCGAGTGCCCCAAATGCAGAAGAATAGAAAGCATTTTGCACTAAACTGGGTTTGGCTGAGGCCGAAAGGGGGCCTTTCAGTGGCACCTCAATTTTCTTTGCAGAAGCCGGGGACATAGGAGGAATCTGCACATTCTGAGGTAACCTGTGGGGGCAGGAAGTTAGCTGGAAGTGGAAAATTTGAAAGGCTCAAGGAGCTGCGAGCCTTGATCTCTGTAGAGGAGGATTTAGGATGGAACAGAACCTGGGTCATGAAGGAACTATCCTTAAGGCTGAGGTCAGCAGGAGCTAGCAAAGAGCACAAAGCCCAGACACCCTGTTCTCCTTTCCATACTGCCATGCATCTCCTCTGATGACCAACTGTGAGAAGAGATAGGGGCGTAAGGGCTCTGAGGAGAATCACTAAGAAAGGAGCAGTCACCTTGAGAAATCTAGTTAGCTTATGCAGTATTCATCTTGTGTTCAGTGATTGACATTAATGCTCATTTAAAAATTGTATTTTGTAAAAGCAATAAGGATCTTAAAATGTACGTGAAAGCACACACTTGTATCCCTAATTGTAGTGAGACTTTATGGCCCGATAACATTCTACAGGCAGGAAAGCTGTAGCTGTCTCTTGTTCTGGGTCACAGAACAAGAGACCAAACTCAGATCTTGAGGTCATTAGGAGGGGTCAGGAGTCTTTACGAGATATCAGCCCTATCTGAAATTGTGAACATGGGGCTAGTGGCCCATGCACCAGTTTGGCAAGTGCAGGGACACGAGACTGATCCCTATTACCGCATACTGTGTAGGCCCTGGAACATGGTGTGTGCCATGCGGGCCCCAAAACTGGGCATGGTGGGTTGCATCTGTGATCCTAGCAGTGGAGAGGCTGAGACAAAAGGATCACTATGAGTCTGAGCTGCATAGTGAGACCCAGTACCAAATAAAATTAAAAAAAAAAAAAAGGAAATACTGAACACGTTCAATTTGGCTCTGGAAGACAGGTGTGCTATCATTCTTATAGGGTTTAATTCTTACAGTATTCTATAATATTTACCCCAGTTTTATTTTTAAAGCATTCTATTTTTAATTTTTTATATTTATTTATTTATTTTCTGTGTTTAGGACAGGGTCTACAGGGTCTCACTATTCAGATCGGACTCATAGTGATTCTCCTGTTTTCCGCCTCCCAAGCACTGGGATTACAGGTGTGCGCCACCTTGCCCAGTCTCAATCACCATCCCAGCCTGCCCCACGGGTGGGCCTGGCACCGCACACCAGGGATTGAACCCCGACTCTGCCTAAGCAGCCACTTTAGTGCGCTGAGCTATCAGCTGGCTCATGAATTCTAAATGTTGCTAAAATGAAAGCATTTTATAATCACAGTGATACTCAAAAGTTGGTGCAAATATTAGCGGATCAGCATCACTCGAGAATGTGTTAGAAATTAGGATTGGTGGTACACGTCTGGAACTGCTGAGTTGGAGACCCTGTGAATGGGAAGCAGAAATCTGTGGAAATAAGCTTTCTAGGGGATTCCATTGCACAGGGAAATTTAAAAATCCACTGGGTTGTCACATTATAATCATCCAAATTTCCAGAAAATTACTTATTTGTTTGGGGACAAATAAATAAAATTAATATGCATGATTTTAGAACAGAAGTATGACGGCCTATTAAATCCAGTAGATTAAAGAGCACATCTGTTTCTATCGCTTTCTGCTAAATCCACTGGAAACCAAAAAAGGAGTTAAAATGAGGATATACCTCAATCTTTTTATTTTTTATTTTTTATTTTATTTTTTTTATTACTTTTATTGAGAAAGAAATAGCAATGAGACGGTT
>NDGN011293444.1:0-10824 GCA_002564285.1 Tympanoctomys barrerae
TGCAATGTGTTAATTATTGAAACTGTCCTACCAATTTGGTTTGAAGCTGTCTCATTGCTATTTATTTCTCAATAAAATTATGGGAAAAAAGTCTATCAATTTCTGAAAATGCTACAAGTTCATAATATTTTTTTCTTGAAAACACAATGCTCTATAAAATCCTCATTAAGAAAAAGGAAGAAGTTGGGAGAAATGTAGAAAATATTATTTTAAAGGTTTGGATGCTGTTTTATGGTAGAGAAAATGATTCTTTACTGATTGCCACAGGATCAGCAAAAGGGGAAGAGTTATTCACTGATTCTTGGAAGAGGTGTTGTCAGTGAGGACCAGAGCATAAGAAGCTGGGATTAGTTCAGTTTGGGGAAAAAAATATGTTACAATTTCCATTGTGTCTTAATCTATTTAATTGACTATCTGACTATTTAGCTTTGCAAGATTTTCAAGTTGTTTTACTAAGACTATAATTAGGTCCAAGTATATAAGACAGTTACTAGCAGAGGAGCTAAGTTAATGTATATTTGCATCTCATTAATGAGCCTTCAGGTTAACATCACTGACTCATTTCTGGGGGCGGAAGTCATCATGGACAATAAAACCCTTATTTCCAGCTCTCCAGGCAAAGCGCGTATAACCCTTAACCTGAAGCAGTGTCTTCTATTAGAGGCATGTGTGAATGCTGGAGCTGTTCTCGGCTGGCCGTATGCCCATGTGGGGAAAGTTAACCTTGGTCTGGCCTGTTCCCGGATGTGTGGTTGCTCATTACAAGCCATGGGGAACCTGTCACAGGGAGAGGCTCATGTGCTCAGTGCACATCCCATATTCCAGCTATGCTGGAAGAAGTCATGTCACCCCATGGTGTGTGATGCCACTCAAAACTATTTGCAAGAAATAATCTAAATGTCAAGTATGGGTGTCACAAGGCACTGTACATGTTGAGACAAACCAGTCTGTGAAGAAACTTAGAGAGAAGTTGGTTGGAAAGCTTGTACAAAATGAAACCCTCCTCACCAGGCATCCAGGAAACACAACCAAGGGAACCATTGTTTCCGGTATTTCACAATCCATTTCATAAAGAACACAGTCATTGCTATAAGTGGTTTTATGTGGCTTTGAAGTAACTGGGGAGTCACTCAACAAGCACTTATGGAGGGTCTTTTAAGGGCCAGACTCTGTGCTAGACTTTGTAGATGTAGCAACAAACAAATGCAAGGCCATGCTAAGGGGCCAACTTCTCTAAGGAGATAGTGGACAGTGTCCAAACCAAAGAATGTGTCTTCTCTCCAGAGGTGATAAGTACTATGAAGGAAAACAAAGTACAGTTAAAAGAGAGTAAAGAGCAGTGTGCTTAAAGAGCAGTGTGCTATTTTATTACAAGGATTAGGAGAGACCTCTGAAGGGGTGCCATTGAAGAGGATGAATTCCTTCAAGTCTCAATTTCCAATCCTTCCTACCCACAATAGGAATTTTTTCTTAATGATCACATTTCCATGTTGGTACAAAGCTGCACTAATTTGGACAGTGCTACCAAATTTATAGTTGACTACCTGGCCACGATCAGGTCATCTGATTCTTAAGAACTAAGTGGGAGGCTAGGTTAGTCAAGTGGGGTCCTCCCCTCTCAGGCCCCTGTGCTCTCCAAGTTGTAAACCACAGGGTAGAGTTACCCAAATCAACCATGAATCAGAAAAAAAAAAAAAAAAGAACTCAATTTACTGGAAGAATACTACACTCCCATAATATTTTAATGCAAGAAAATTCCTAGAAAGAGCTCTGGAGCCAGCTTTAGGGTTTTTTTTCATTTATGTATTTGGTGCAGGGTCTCACTACACAGCTCAGACTCATATAGTGCTCCTCCTGTTTTCAGCCTCCTCAGGGCTGGGATTATAGGTGTACACCACCTTCCCTGGACTCTCCAGCTTTAGATTTTAATCTTGGTTTTATCACCCATCTTAACATCTGGGTGATTATACACTAACTACTTAAAGTCCTTGTGCCTCAGTTTCCTCAGATAGGAGGATAATCATAATGCTTACTTTACTGGGATCTGCTGTTAAATGAAATCTTATGTACAGCTCTTAGCATAGTTGCTAAGATTAGATTTGCTTTCATTGTTTGAGATAATTAGCATCATTATTATCAGTGTTAACTATATCATTTTATTGACACAGCTATTTTTCTCATAGCCCATGTTCTACGTATGTGTAAAGAATTTCTGGATAGCATGCTCTTTACCATATTTCATCCATTCATTCACTGACTCATTCATCTATTCATTGAATCATTCATCCATTCATTAACTCATTCATCCATTCAGTGAATCATTCATCCATTCATTGAATCTTTCATCCACTTAAGAAATTGTTACTGAGGCTGGAGAGATAGCTCAGCAGCCTCAGCTCCTGCCTGACAAGTGCAAGGACCCAGTGCTGCATGCTGCACAAACCCTGGAACCCTGGGCACACTGTGTCAGCTCTGGAAATGGACATGGTGGCGCACACCTGTAATCCCAGTGCTAGGGAGGCTGAGATAGGAAAGTCCAAGTTGTGTAGCAGGACCCTGTACCAAATAAATAAAAGGTTAAAAAAAGAGAGAGAGAGAGAGAGAGAAACAGTTACTGAATAACTGGCATGTTTCCAGGCACCATGCCCAAGTCTGCGGGGATAAAAGATACACATGTTTCTTGGCTTGCTGTAGAGAGGATTAAAGCTTCAGAGAGGTCTTGTTCCCAATGACCTCTGAAGTCTCTTGCAAGCTGGATTGCCTGTGATTCTCAGGCACTTAGCATCCCAATGATGGTGAACTAGAAGCTCTGGGAAATGCTGCAATCTGTACAACAGGCCCCAATGACACCAACACAGGCTAGAAAGTGCCTCCCAGGGGCTCAGGCAAGAGAAAAGCTTATAAGATCCTCTACTGCATTCCAACTCTTCCTGTTCTGAAAACGTGTTCCTCCCTCACCTTTGCACACTGTTTTAGTTTGCCGGGCACTGGTATACCCATCATCTCAAGTGACCCACACCCACATAGGACAAGTGCACCAAGGAACCAGGCTCAGAAAGTGCAAAGGAATCACCTAAGTCTTCATAGCGGCAGAGCCGGCCCTCATAAATGAAGTTGAAGAGCCGGATTCCAGGGTGATAGGAAGCAAGAGCTCCTAGTTGTCAAAATGTTCTCCTCAATTGAGAAAGTCCTGTTCTTGCATCCAGCCTGCCTCCCTGGGAAGGCCAGTCACCGATGAGAGGAAGAGCAGTTCAGTTTCTTATCACTTGAACAAACCAACCCCGGAGGCCCAGTGTAAATCAACCGCAGTGCAGTTCTGTGGCCCTTCCCCTCCAGGCTGGGGTTGGAAAGCGGGCCTTCAGCCTCAGGTTCCACACCATTGCCCTTCCACAGCGTGCTCCCTGAGACAATGTGAGCTTTTCCTTGGGGGCCATCAGGGCCAGGTGACCCGGAGACCATGCTGCCCTCCCTTCTCCCTCTCAGCTCTGGTCCCTGCTGTCCGGGCCTTTGTGACTGTTTGATACACAGGCTGCTAACTGAGCACAAGAGCCTGGGTAACAATGCAGACCCGGCAGCCCCAGTGTCAGATGCTGCTGCTGCCCAAAGGGAAAGAGGGAGCGTAAACAAAGCCCCTGCCCTCCTCCATTTTGGGCTGCTCTCTGTTTGAATTGCAGTGGCAGCGCTTTGAGCTAGGAAAGGAGCCTGCCGGCTCGAGCAGCTCATAGGCGTGCTCCCCCACCTTTCTGATGACCACTGAGATAATTCAAAGAGAAAGAGTAAAAACGCACCCCAAGGTATGGACAGTGAAGGCGCTTCATCCTTCAAGAGGGGTGCGTGTGGTCTGCGACGCGGCCACCTTGCCGGCTGTGCTCCAGCTTTCCACCGTTGGCCCGCACTCTGCTCACCTGACCCCGAAGGGGCCAGGCCTGCTTTCCTGAAGGGGCTTTACCCAGGAGCTCACACAGGCGTCTCTTCTTTTATCATGTCACAGGATGGCACGCCGCAGTTTGTCCCACTGTATCTTGCAAGAAGCTGATATTCCAATGATGTTATTAAAAAGTGGCACCTTTCACCACACTGCGAGAAAAGCTTTCTGGTGGGGGCAAGGAGACTGCGATACATTTTCCCCAAGGAGCTCACTTCAGCCAGAGCATTTGATGTATGGTGACATCTCCCCCACACAACGATATGACACACACACACACACACACACACACACACACACCTGTACACAAACACAAGCATGTAGGTGTGCACGCACACGCACACACGCGCGCACACACACACACACACACACACCCCACAAACACATTTCCAAGCTGAGATGCATAAGGAAGATAAGGGACTTGTTCAAGGTCACACAGAGGGATAAGAAAGTCAAGTCATTTACACAGGGGCATGAAGCATCCAGCCCGGTGCTTTCTGACTCTTAATCCTTTTTCTTGACCCCTAATCACCCCCACCTCACCTCCTTTTCAGCTGAATAAATGTGTAATGCACACTAGAAATGCCACTGCAGTTCAGCATATCACATACAAATCGCGGCTTTTAGCTAACAAGAGTGCTGTTAACTCTGACTCCCGATGGGTATGTCTCAATTCAAGATCATATGTTTTTATCTTTGCTTTCTGGGAGCACAGTCTGTACTCAGCTCAGCATAACATCAGATCTGCCTGTTGAGGAAAAGCTGGCCCGGAGAGTCGTGGTGTTTCCTCCTTCCAGCTCCACTCTGGACCAGCACAGGCCTGAAATACCTTGCCCAGCCTCTGCAGGGCCCAGCTGCATCAAAAGTGAAATGTGAAGAGGAATCCCACCTCTACACATAGAAGAAACAAATGAGTTATAATCTTGAAAAGTTTTGAGATTATAGGAGAAAAACCTGACTTCTTGTCAAGAGAGACTGAAATAGCTAAATTCTCTGGGGCTAGGAGTCAGGCAGTGCTGGGTTCAGATCTTAGCTCTGGATGTGCTTGTTTGTTTTGTTTTGTTTTGGTACTGGGAATCAAACTGGTTTTATGTTCTTAAGCAAATTATTAAAACTCTCTGTATCTGTATAACATGTGGAGGCAAAATCTATGTGGCAGGGTTTTGGAGAGGAGTGAATGAGATTCTGTTTAAAGCTGCTGGCAGAAAATCTGGCACTAGAGGTGTCCATAGAGTATTGATTCCTTTCTCCCCAGCACCCTTGCCCTATACTTACAGCACAGACTTTGAGAACCTTGAAGGAAGTTTCATGGGTGACTCCCAGAATATGCAGTCTCTCTCACTGTATTGTAGAACGTAGCATTTGTGTTTATGGATACCTTTCTAAATTAGAAATGAAAATTTTAAAATAATGTGTTTCCAATACTCCTTGTAATATTTAACACTGACCTGCCTTCCTAACAGGAAATATGGGAGTGGATTTGCCAATTGTATTCATATTAGAACAATTAAGTGATAATTTGTGCATTTAACTCATAGATTGGCTTAGGATGGTCCAAATCTAGCAGGAATTTTCTTCACACAAAACAAATCTGACTTCTCTGGCCCAGCTCAACACTGCCACAACCAGCTTCACAGCAGGCTTTCACACAGACAAGTAAACACTTGGGGAACATTCCCCTGTGAAGTAAACACATGCCTGCTCAGAACTGCCTCATAATTTAAGAGCCAATTTTTAAAATAACTGTCAAATTAAGCTGGCTAGTTGTTCTGATCACAGGTGGGGAGGAGGGGACTGAGCTCAGAGGTAAGTGTGAGAGAGCCACAAAAGAGACCCAACAGTGCTCTGAATGAAATTATACTTGGCAACATGGATAATAGTGTGGGATGGTTTTTTTTTTTTTTCCAAATCTAGTTTTATATTATTTTCCCTGGCATTTTTTTGAAATGTATTTTTCCGGATGGATTTGATTTGGGTTGTATTTGATTATCATGCATCATTATTTTTAATATTACTCATAGAGTGGTCAAGACAATTCTTTCCATTAAATTTAGCCTTATATTACCTTTTGGCATCTTGACCTTTAAAAAAAAGATAAGAGACATTGTATTAGGCAAAACTAGAGCCAAAGGGTTGAACACAGAGAACAGCAAAGGACAAAATATCCTCAAGCTTTGAGAACTGATGTTTGGATATCTGCTTTCTCCTGCTCGCAAGGAAATTAATGAACAGACAATCCTGTAACTTCAAAGCGGGAACACCCCACCCTGGGAATTGCTGCCTCCATCTTAGTTGTTTAAAAATGAGCACACTTGGAAATGATGCATCAGCATATCTTTTCAAGATTTTCTTGAAACTTAATCAACAACCCTCCAGTTATTTATGGCTTGGTAAATGTGTAAGAACAAAAAAGACCTGTCTAAAATTAAAACAAAAATATTTTTCAGTAGGATAATAAGAAACGGCCATGGTCAAAAACTATAACCTGGCAGGAAAATGTAACCCAAAAAGATCACCCCCACCATGACCATCCAGTGCTACTCAATAAAGAGTGTTGTGTTCTTTCCTCCTGAGAAGTCCTATGCTCATGTAAGATTTTATGTCCGCATCTTTCCTACCCCATTTGGTTTAGGAGGGTAGTTAGACCTGAGTGTTGGGGTCCTTGATGCTGGCCTTGTCTCTGTCATGAAGCCAGCGCACGTGTGTGAGTTATATGACGAGATGCTGCAGATGGACTGGCCTGGCTCACGAGAGTCCAGGTCCAGGTCAGGGCCCCTAGAACTGTGTCTGTGCTTCACCCTGCTCCCCAGTGGAATGGCACTATTACTACTTCATAGGCTTGGTGTGAGGAGAGGGTTAACATGGCAAAATGTCTATACAGTGGTCTGGTAGTTTCAAAGCTTCAAAATATTGTCTTAATTCTGATCACACATATTCTCATCTCTGTATCTTCTCCAATTCAACATATTTGTACACTTTCATGTGGCATAAGAAGTGAAGTTACACATCTCTCCCCTGCTCTTCTTACCTCTGAGGCACCCAGCGCATCAGAGGTGGTGAGCAGCCTTCCCCAAACCTTTCCCAACCTGGAGGGAACTCCATCCCTCGCAGCTGGCTTTTCTCATGGGCTCCAGAGTATACAGCCTACTTCTGATAAAAGGGTTAAGCCTGAATTACACTGCATTTTAGGAATCTTCCAGAATAAAAAGAAAGACTTAGCTACAGAAGGGATCATGACTGGCCAGTTGATCTGTTAAATAAAATGCCAAATACTCAGGAAATAACAAGGAAGAGAAAATTACATTCACACTTCTTTATTGGTGCCATTAACAGTGTTTTGTCATCCAGCTGATGAAGCGGAACCATCTCCCCAAAAGCTTCACACCATGAGGCTACCTGGGGCCCTGTCCAACCCTTCACCCTGAAGTCCCAGCATCTCCTCATTGCCCAGATGGGGGAAGGAAAAAGGGAGAGAGGTGAACTCCATATGGATGTGCTAGTTTAGTAAAAGCCAAGGGACTGAGCCATTTTCCATGAGAATCTCTTCAATGTAAAAGCCATTTTCGTATTGGTGTCCTCAGAGCTGTGGCCAGGCTGGCTGGGCTGTGGAGGTCATAGCTCAGCCCACGCAGTCACCTGCCTTCTTCTCTGCACACTGCTTGGCTGCTGAGACCGTAATGAGCACAGGTCTTCACTGTCCCCTCCCCCTTAAAACAGGTGCCTGATATTGGTACAACTGGAGAAAGAACAATGCTCTTCTCCCCTCTCCGTCTCCTCTCTTTCTCCTCTCTCTCTCTCTCCTCTTCCTCCTCCTCCTCCCTCCTTCTCTTTCTCAGGATCTCCCCAAGATCCCTTTTGTTTTAACAGAGAGTAACTGTTTACATAGAGAATGTCTTAACCCCTGGAACATGACCAAGGAAGGGCGTGTACACAATAGAAATTGAATTGTCATATTCCTTTTGAAAATATATGAATTTACTGTGTTCCAGATTAAAATATCAAGGCTATGCTGAGCCTTCCAAAGCCAGAGCTGTGGCAGCCATCTTCCAGCCTCGTCTCCATCGCTCTCTGGTAGCTTCTTTCCATCAATAAGAGCAACTGTCACAAGCCAAGCACACTTAATCGTCTCTACAGTCCTCAGATGTCAGAACGCTTATCCCTGATTTACACAGGAGGAGACTGAGGCTTGGAGAGGGAAGGAGCGTCTGGCTAGTGAGGGGCAGATTGGAGATTTGAATCCAGGATTTCCAGGCACTCGTCTTGCTCCATTCCTACGCTCCCAGCGTGTCAGGTGTATCGTTGCCTCAGTACTCCTGTACATGCCGCTCTCCTGTCTGTTCTTCCCCAGCCCTGGCTCTGCAAAATGTCTCTCTACCTTTTAGGTTGGAGCCAAGATGTGATTTCCTCAGAAAAACCTTCCAGAGCTGCCAAGCACCATTAGCAGCCTAAGTCATTTTCCCTTGTCATTCTCAGTCATAGCCCTCTATCCTTACCTCAGTACTTTTTCTTATAATTTAATAGAAGTGAAGTATAGTCCTCTTTTTCAGGCCCTTCCATGAGGCAGGAAGGAGAATATTAGACTTACACTATTGACATCTGCTCTGATTATGTGACTTACCTCAGGCAAGAAAACGTGTTCTGGGGAAGAGCTGCTAGGGCCTCAGTGTGGCTCTGCCACAGCTCGCTCCTCCTCTGCAGATGGGGCTCTCCTCAGCCTAGAGTGAAAGTGGAGAGCGCAGATGCAGATCCACATCGCACCAAACACAGGAAGGAAGCCCTCACCGTTGCAAGTCCCCAGGATTTGGGAGTTATTTTCTACTGCAGCGTTACATAGCTGGGCTTGACTGATCCGTAGGTATGCTCGACGCTGATCTCCCCCCTAGACTGTGTACTTCATGAGATCCCTCCTCTCTTGGTCTTAAATCTGCTCGGCACCCAGCACACAGCAGAGGGCCTGGAACACGGAACCACCCAAAACGCATTTGTTGGATGAATGTATGCTGAGCAGACACAGGAACAAGTGCACAAGGGCTACTTTTTGGTGTGCGTTGCTCGTCATGCTGGTGTGACTGGCTCTTTGCAAAACATATCACCCGTCAGCTTTCTCTCCAAGCTACACAGCTCCGCGTACCTTCCACACATCTTCTCTTACTCCTCCCAGCAGACACATAATGCTGACACCGCTTTTAATATGTATGTAGTTGCCATGTCAGGTTTACTTCTTAGGAGGAAAGCCCCTTTACAAGTACTTAGTTTCCATAGGAAAAAAAAAACCCAACAAAGAACTGCTTTAAAAATCTTCTTTCCAATAATGAATAGCTTGTCCAAGGGACTTGAAAGAATCTATCACAGCTTTGAGGCTGCTTGGTCTCTGTTCTGGCAAACCGAAATCAAACACACATATTGGAGGAAGATACTACTGAACAGATTTTGAAAATAGAAGGGACTGGACTGGCTTTCTCTGAGACAGAGCGCTTTTTTTTTCTATATTTAAAATATTTCTAACTTCTAAACGTGGGTGCATTTTATCTCCCTATGAAGCACGTTGCTGAGTCCTGAGGCCTGGAGGAGGATCTGTGTACAGAATAATGTGCTCCCCTAGAAACTCCCTAGGTCTTCTGTCCCTCCTCACTACAGATCACAGAAGCCAGATGCCCTAGCTCTTCCAGGTAACCACATCTCAAAGACAAGAGTAAGGGCTATGTCCTACCTATATTTGTGTCCCTAGCACCTTGCCTAGTCAGAAACTTACTAAAGATTTATAGCACAAATGGCTTTGTTGAAATAAATGAGAAGCTAGACGTGAGAAAGGCTTAGGACCCCTTCTTATTTGCATCTTTCAGAGAACTTGGAATCAAATGAAGGGGTGGGGGATACACCAAGATAAATCTCAGCCTTGCACCTCAGGACCCTCCCATGGCCAGGCTGGATTCAGCTTCCAGTCAATCCTACTCTTTCCAGGTGTTTGAATCCAGTTGTTGGTAAAAGGGCAACAGAAAGAAGCCACACTGGCTGTGCACTGCCCTATGTGGGCTGGGCTAAGTTCTGTCACTATCTTGAGCCACATTTGCAAAGAGCTTGCAGAATTAGATGATTCCTGAGGACGTTTCTAACCCTAATGGCCTATGCCCTTTCTCTGAAACACCCCAGACTTGGGAAAACTTTGAAACTCACTGTTGTTTTTCACTGTCTGGTCTTCGGAGTCATATGCCCTCTGATCAATTAGCTGGGTAATTGTTTCTAAATATAAGCCCATTCCTAATTAGACAGCCTCTGGATTCATACCATAACAATTAACCCTCAAATAGGAAAATTCCCAATCCATGAACACAGCCCATTTATTCTAAGGCTCCTCCTTCCTTCTCACCAGCTCCCCCCTGTTTACAGTGAGAGCAACCATCTGCCACAAGCTAGCTGCTTCTCCTTGACCCCTGGCATCTTTGCCATGTGGCTGTCCATTCATCTTCACAACTTGTTTCTAGTTGCCCAAGTGTCACTGTGGGCTGGTGTCAGGCCACTCTTCTGACCTGTGACCTTGCAGCTCCTGGGGATTTAGTGATAATCTCCCTTCTGCATGTACAGGGTTCCCATAGATGACACAGGGCCATGAATAAAATTACCACCCCAAAAAAAGTAGAAGAGGAGGCAGAAAATGAAGCAAATTATTTTTAGTCTGCAGGATAACAGCATTTGGAGTACACAAACTTAACTACTTTTGCCTATTGCCAGAATTTATAAATATATGAGTGTGGAGCCGGCCAAGATAGCTCAGTGGACTAAGCTCCTGCTTAGGCAAGTGCAGGGGCTGAGCCGGCCACAGAGTTCCAGGCATAGCAGTCCATGCCTGTAATCCCAGCATGGGAGAGGCTGAAAACAGGAGGATCACTATGAGTCTGAGC
>NDGN011293496.1:0-11740 GCA_002564285.1 Tympanoctomys barrerae
CCCTGGTTCCGCCAAAAGAGAGAGAGAGAGAGAGAGAGAGAGAGAGAGAGAGAGAGAGAGAGAAAATTGAAATGTTTCAATTTTAAATTACAGATATGGAGAAACTATGAAAATTTATTCTCCTTTCAAGTACAGTATAGACTAAATTCATCAATTACCAGTAAAAAGATTTTAAGTTTTAAAAGATGTGAGATTAATATATAAAAACAAAGATTTTTTTTTAAACAATGACTGCCTAAATTTCTGATTTAAAATATGCACAACTAAATCTCTCCCTGACATCTATTTCAGGCTTTGATTCTAAGGATGACGTTATGCTATCAAAATTTTGTGTTGTTCTCAGAGGCGGACAAGCAAGAAGGGACACTTTGCTCTATCGTTTGATTATAAAGTTTCCTAAAACTACTAAACTCTGGTCTCATAAATGTATTTCTTCACAACTCCTTTCAGATAACACAAAATGTATAACAAAATGGAAGAAGTACACTATGAAAACACCCTGGAATTTTCATCTATCTTTGAGACATCGATTTAAGATTTTATTTAAAACATAGAAATATGTGGATATTTTATCCAGCTGCTGAAGCAAATGGTTTTCTATTTAATGTTTTCCCAATCTCCAGTTGATCACCTGTCACTTGTAATTACGGCTGCTTCTTCTATAACAGCCATTCTCTGAATGTGTCCCTGGATGCACAAATTATAAATCTGAACAACAGCTATATCAGGGTCAAGAACACTCATCACTGATTTCTTTAACCATTTTCATTGTGATAATTCTTAGGAATAATCAACAACCCTAAGTTTCATCCAAAAACTTGTAGACAAGTCCACATTGGAAAATCATCAAATAATCATTGAATCTTAAAGACACTGGTGAAATTTATTTTCTTACATTATAGTCTAATAATGCACAAAGACATTTCACTCTCTTGGATTATGAAAGAGGGACACAGTGATCTTTAGTCATTATTAGAGACTAGCAAAGACAATATCCCAAAGAAGCCCACAAGCCACTCAGCTTTCTTAGCAGACCTACTGCCGTCCATCTCAGTGTTGGTCTTTTATTGCTCTATACCATACTTTCAAATGTATGGAGAAAGCATGATGTAGGATACTTAAGTAGGAGCAACTCATCTATCTAATCGCTTACATTCAACAATCATAAGTGCACATTATGCATCTTGGAGAAAAGAAGGTACTGCCTTCTTGGTCCCGTGTACAGGAATCCCATGTACAGGTATCCCATGAGGCAGTGAGCAGCTGAAGGAGGAGGAGGCATTCCTGCCAAGACTCACAGGAGAGCTATTTGGGATCAAAAAGTTTAGGGCCTTTTTGAAGCTAAAGGTCATAATGACGACCCTGGGTCACCAAAAACGACTTCCCATGTCCTCAATGTTTACAAACTAGGAGAAGAGAGAAGTGAAGGATCTGTTTCTTCACTGGCTTCAAAAATTAGATCGAAATATTTTTAATACTTGTATTTGAAAGAGTCACATCTGGAAAACTTAAGATAATTTCCCATTAATGGGGAGCAGGTGAAATAAATCTTTATTTTTCAATAAGTCTAATACATGCCCTAATGGGCTAAAGCTTTAGGAGCACAAAGGAAATCAGTGGGCACTGTCTTGCTTTATTAAATTTTTGTAGAGAATAGCATTGTGTTTATACTTTTAAAATCATAGGAGTTCTCATTAAGTATCATAACCATTCATTACTTATCAGGTTCCTGTACACTCTGAGCTTCTTGAAGCAAGAGCTAGATGTGTTGATCTAATGGATCCCAAGAATGTCTAGAACACTGCAATTCCTCACTTGCTGTTGGTGGAAGAAGGGAATGAATAAGGGGATGCTCTAATAGGAGCAAATACTGACTGGGTAGTGCAGCCCAGAGAGAAAATCCTGAATAAAATACATACAGAGGCCTGTCTCTAGGCAGTGCTTGGATTGGCTTAACCCTAGCAAAGACTTGGGCCTAATGTTGTATTTAGCTGACCTAATCCTTCAACAACCTATGAAGCCGGAGGTGCTAGCACCTCTGTGCTGCAGAGGAAAAAAGTGGGGGACAGCAAGAAAGGTGCTAATTTCCAAGGTCATCTGCTGAAATGAGAGCCCCGATGTAGACCTGTGTGAGGACAGTGGTGCTCATTATTTTCCACACATTGTGATGTTCCCAATGCCACCAGGGGCAGAGGCTCTCCCTAGGCACTCCTGCATTCTCCCTGGTTTCCTCTTTCGGAGCCATCACACCTCTCCTGGCTCCTGGGCTAGAAACCTTGCCTAATGGAGAGAAGGGTTAAATGCTTTTGCTTCAGCTCAACCCATTCTTGATTTCTGCTCAATCTCAAGTTGACTTCAGAGCCCTGCAAATCCCGGGATGGAAACTTCTGACTCCTGGTCGGAAATCTGACACACGCCTGCAGCCTCTGCCCATGTGCGAAAGGGCTGCATAGGCCAGAGGGGTGATAAAACTGTCCCCACTTGGAGGTCAGCGTAGTGCCAATTTCTGCACTAAAAGAGGCAATTTGTTAAACTATTCCCAAGTGGCCAAAATGAATTGAGGGCCCTCTGAACATCTAGAAGTTTTTCTTTTCTCGTCACTAGAAGGCAGTCATACGTGCTGGAAATTACAGGAGCCTGAAGCTCTAATAATAGTAATTGTCCTCAGGCTCCATTCACGGCATCTCCTTTCCTGTGGATGCAGGAGTGCAATTCTAATTCAAATGATGCAGTTTGGGTGTAATTTCTTTTGTCTCTTAGATAGAGGGATCATTGTTATAGGTAAAGAACTTGGGTGTCTTCATGTAACTTTTTCTAATAGACATTCCCCAAGTAGTTCTAATGTATTAGCAGTAAATGCAATGTAAGGCAAACTTGTTAATCTATCATCAGGGGTAGACTTCATTGGGGAAAGACATCGATGGGGCTTCTAACTACATAGAAAATGATTCAGGGCTTTGAACATTGCAGGTGATCACCTGTGAGTCTGCTGTCTGCCATCTGTCTAATCTTCACATACTGATATAAGAGAAATAAGTCAGATGCATAAAGATAAGGTTAAATGTGGATTAAAAAAACTGATTAGAACATATGATAGCAATTATTAACAGTCTAGAGAGATAAAAGGAAAGGAAGGTAGTGGGAGACTGGATGAAGAGTGGTAAGTTATGTGCTTAGCAGTTGGCTGGCTACAGTTCACAATAATACTTGTAGTTTATGAATAGCTAGAAGAGAGGAGTTTAAAAGCAGGAGACTCAAAATCATGATACAGAGATTAAAAAGTTAATGACCCTAGTTTGGCCAGTGTATTTTGTATTCATATATTGATAGAACATATTATAATCTGTAAATATATACAATTATCAAATTTGAATCAAATATTAAAAATGTTCAAACAGATGGAAATTTTTTGTTTGTTTTTATGTTTTGTTTTGTTTTTTGTGGAACCAGGGATTGAACTCAGGCCCCTGTGCTTGCCAGGGTAGCACTTATTCTACTGAGCCATCTCCCAGCCCAAGAGATCGAAATGTTAAATATTTATATTTATTCCAGGTGGATATATTTCATTATCAAATAATACCTTATAAATTTCTATAATAAAAATAATAAAGCAGAAATATATATATAATGACTGCATTAGTGAATGACTTAACAGATTGCATTATGACATGATGGGACTGTATCTTTTAAATTTAGTTCCTCATATATTCATTAAAAAATAAAATTTCTACATATTATCGGGATCTCAAGTGATGTTTTGATATACTCACATATTGTATGATGCTTAAATCAGGTCAATCATATTTTATCTGAAACTTTTCACTCACTTATGGTGAAAACATTCACAGTCTTTTCTTCTAAGACTATCTTATGAATAGCACTTGATTAAACAACAAAATTACAGATTTAAAGGTAAACACAGTAATATTAACCCATTTTTACTGATAGATTATTATGTAATTTCAATTAGCAAATACAAAAATTATTATTCTTTGCCACTGAGAAGCTAAAAATGATATACTTCAATGACATTTTTTGTCAGTAATTATCTTACTTCTACATGGAAATTCTTATAAAATGTCCATAATTTAAAAAATGTCCATAATACAGAGTACTCACTTGATCTCAGGTTCTGAAATAATAGCATAAATTAAATGATTACCAATAGTGATCAGACATAGGAGACAATACAATGATTATGAGCACCTAGCACATAGAGTCCATCTGGCACTTCAGCTGTAATATGTGGTCGTTACTTTAGAACCTTGCTAAGCCAACCCATGGCTAATCTGTAAAACCATCCAATTGAACAAATTTTAATACACGAAACAAAATCTGCACTTGGAAAAATGGAAGCTACAAGTAGAATAATTTGGTTTCTCCTTTAGTCTACGTGCTGTCCATCCATAAATGTAAGTCGCATTCTCTGTACTTTAAGCACGAATTTAGGACTCTACACCTTGTGTATATAAGCCTGCCTGGGTTTAACTGTTGCTGAGCATTGTCTGCTGAGAGGCCATGGAGTCTCATCTGCCAACGCTGAATGTGATGCATCTTATGCTCTTCGATTCCTCCTCGGCCACATGGCCCTTCTTGGCTGCTCGCTGCCCCTGAGTAATGGGACAGGCTCTGGACCCTACGTAGAAGAGACTGTGTGTATGCACAAGGACCCCAAGAGCCCAGAAGGACCTTAAGGTTCATTCAAGTTTGGGGGCAGAAATGGGGTCCAAATAATTCTATTTTATGGTGACCACAATGATCTAACCCTGCTGGTAGTGTAAGAAATATGGTCTGGGATGGAGACTACATGTTTGTTGGTTCACCTGCCTGGTCTTACAGTAGGACTTAAGGAGGAGAAATGGATGCATTACATTAACATGCGCTTTGTATGCAATGCATAAAGATAGTAGAAATCATACAACTATGGATCTATATATGTAAAAGTATGATTCTGTCCTTTAATTTTTAACAATCCCTAAAGTGAGTCAATTGACATAAAAGGCATTCTATTTATCATTGGGATAAAAAGTCATTTTATGTTGTAATTTTTCTAGTATTCGACTTGAGTACAACATCAGCAAGTGAAAATCCTTTTATTTACATTTTTGCTTTAGACTTTAAAATATCTATGATATTTAAATTATTTGTTAATCACTAATTATCAACTGAAATCATTTGTTTGCACTAAAGTCATCTCTATTCATTATAATAATTAGTGTCTGTTGGGGAATCATTTTTGAATTTCACAAATGAAGGTCTTTCAATATTTTTAAATACTTGCATCAGTAATTAAGGCATCACAGCTGTTCTCTAGCATAATGTCCTACAAATAGCAGGCACTTAATAAATATTTGCTAAATGAATAAAGCTGCCAAATGATCGATCTGCACAGTAAAACTATACATGTGCACAGAAATCATAAAGTTAAGAAGGGTTTCTCCCTGCAGAACACTACAGTAAAGGCACTGTGCTCTGTCTTGAGCAGTAACATAAATACTGCTCATTCATGCAATATTCCCAGTAGAACAAATCACAGTATCTTAGGAATATACACTATTTGCTATAAACACATACATGTAACATAAAATAATACTATTTTATTCTTTAAAAAGATGATCACACATGTCCTCTCTACCACAAATACTTGGATATCACAATATTAATGCAGAAGCACTTCTTGCAGCCTGTAGTCTATGTATCGCTTTCTAACATGCCATTGTTTTACATATTTTGACCCAAAGCTATAAGTAATCTAAAGAGTAAAATGAAAGATGAGGAACCTGAGTTACACCATAAACAGGTGCATAAATGGCACAGTGCGTGTACTGCTGCGCAGTGCTGGCTGCCTGAGAAGTCCGGTCTTCTGCCCTCCTGCCTCAGCCTCCCAAGCAGTGGGATTATGTGTGAGCCACCACACCCAGCAGCCTCATAATTTTAATGAGGCTGCTGATAAGCAGCGAAGTTCTAGGTTTCCATTCGTAGGTCATCAATGTGAGTCTCATTTCTGGGCACCTCTTTTTGAGTGCCCTACTCATCTCTTGTCTGCTTTTCAATTAGTTTGCTTGGTTTAAAAGCTAGTCAATCAGACGTGCTGTGTTGCTAAATACTGCTCATAAGTCTATAGCTTTTCTTCTTCATTGTTGTTTTACTAATAGCTTCTGATTCCTAGAAGCACCTTCCCTCCTCCTGTCTTCCGGCTTCTCCCTCTGCATTACCCGAGGCGACATCTTTCTAACACCTGAGCCCTGGCTTCAGCTCCTCCTGCCTCGGCCTCGGAGCAGCTGGGATGACAGATTTGATGACAGCTCTCCCGTCCAGCTACAAGTCTCCAGTTAGAATGTGGCCACATTTACCAATTTTTACCTTTATGGTTAATGCTTTGTATAGCCTGAAGTAGCAAAGACACATTTTAATTCCTAAGAATATTTTACTTTTTACAATTTACATTTTATTTTGCTTGTGGTAGTAAGTTAAGAGTCCAGCTTTTCTCATGAAACACAACTTTTCATACAACTAGTTTTTAGACAGTCTACTGTTTTACTTCCAGATTTCAAGGTCCGCTTCAGAGTATTAATGATCTCTCTATTAATCCTTAAACCAATACATTATTAGTCACTCTGCTTTTACAGTAAGACTTGATGTCAGGCAGGGTAAGATTCTGCCTATTACGATCTTCTTCAAATTTACATGTTATTTTTGTTCCTTTGTCATTGTATTAGAATTAGTTCACAAATTACAGAAAAAAAGCTATTGATATTTTGATTGGAATTGGAATAAATTTACATTGTATTTTAGGAGAATTCACATCGTTGTGATACTAAATCTTCCTCTAGAAAAGCCTGAGGTAGTGCCCCATTAATTCAAGTCTTTTTAAAGATTTTCAGTAACAATTTTTTCTCCATGTATATCTCTTGTGTATTTTCCAGTATAGTCAGATCTTTTAAAATTGATTTACTGCTTATTACATTGACATGCGAAGGGCAGTTGACTTTTAGATACATATCCTGTATCTAGCAACACCACTGAAATCACTAATGTCTAATAATTTGTATTTTTTTTCTTGCATTTTGTGACTTGACCATCTTTACTTCAGATATTAGCAGTTCAGCTTCTTTGCAATTCTTTAAAGATTTCCTTTCATTTTGCTATCATACTGAGCTGGCTAAGACCTCAAGTCTGATGCCAATCAAGGTATCCTGGACTTATGGCTGATTTTGAAAGGATGATGTCATTGGCTCAGCATCCTATGTCCACATCCTATGTGAGTGAAGACGCCGTGGGTCTTCAACTTCAGAGTGTGTTGCAAATATTTATCTAGATGATTATATATCATCAATTATGTTTTTTCATCGGAAAATTTAGAATAAAAGTATGCACTCTCAATAAAACCTTCACATACTATCTAATGTTTATTTTGCTTCTACTTTCTTTAGTCCCATCAGCAAGCTGAGAGAATGACGGCTCCTTCAGACCAGGGTTAATGTTACTTTCTTCATAGATATAGAGCTGGTGCTTAGCAGATGAGCACTCAATAAAATTTTATTAGATTAATTTTATTAGATTCATAAAATTAGTTGGGGATTTTCCTCTTTATTTTTCTTGACTGGTTTGCATAATACTGGAGTGACCTAACACACTCATGTACTCACAACTATTTAATGTCCACAGTATGTTGTCATTAAAAGTTATATATCATTTGTTGGGAACAGCTTCCTGAATTACTTCATGACAGATGTTCTTAAATGTCCCATGTCATCTTGATATATGTCCTCACTCTTGCATACAGACACCTAGAAAGTTAAGCTTCAAAATTGTTCAGTCCTCAATTATGGAAGGTTTTCTGAACTGGTTTTGATTATCTGATCAGTTCTTGAATGAGATATAGCAACATCTTCTATGTGAGTGGCAGGCTTGTCACTTGTTCCTTCTACTTCTGGCAATTTTTTCTTTATAATGTTGTAGCTGTGATTAGACACCTGGAAGCTTAGAGCTAGGCATTGCTTCATTAGGTAACATGCCTCTTTTCCCTCTATTAAGACATTTATTTAAAGTCTATGCTGCCCAGTATTTACATAGCTTAAGACAACCTTCTTAAATTTCCAAGCTGCAAGTGTGCCTATGTTTTAGGCATGTCTTAGAGTCTCACCTCCAGGAATGTGCTGGGCCATACGAAAATGCGAAGCCAAAGGGAAGAAAATAAGCATCCCCTTACAATAGCCCTCCACGTTTGAAATCAAGTAGAAATGAGTTAATGACATTTTGACTTCTTGAAACATACTATGAACAATATTATGTGTCTTGGTTGATCCCTTTTTGGCTCACAGCCAAGGCCTCCCCTCCCCACCCCCACTCCACAGTCTTCTCAGTTAACACAAAATAGCTTCATTTTGTTTCCTTTTTCATTCTTTCAACCCCTTAATTTAAGTAAGTTCATCGCATTGATATGTGTTACAGCTGTTCATTTATTTGGAGGTTTTAATTTTTATATATTCTTTTACTTTTGCTTTTCTTTTTTGCCTTATTTGGGAGTGAGACAGTTTCTTCATATAGACATTTCATTGGCATGACACTGGAGCCCATTCTTGGTGTTGTACAGCCAGTGATTTCTATACATATAGGATGACGTGAATGCACCACAGCTACGTCCCGTGGAATGGGTTGACCATCCTACAAACGATCTGCAGGACAGCTGTCCTGTGAAATTCCTGCTTGTCCCCCCTTCTCTCCAGCCCTTGAAATGACCGATCTTCCCAGTCTCCATTGCTTTGTCTTTGAAAACATTGTGTGGAATGGAAATCCTGTCTAGCCTCTTGCACGGAATTCTATGTATTTAAGTTTCTTCTGTTTTCTTTTAACAGTTTTGTAGCACATCTTGAAGTAGTTCTGAATAATAGCCCACTGTGAAGAGGTTTCGGAGTTTTCCATTTTCCTACTATGAAACAGCTTAGTTGTTCCCAAGTTGGACAATTTCGAGTAAAGTTCCTATAAATATTAGTGAGTCGGCTTTTGTGTGAACAAAAGTTTCCAATTCACACAGGCAACTATCAATCAGCACGACTGTGGGTTACATGGCAAGAAGATGCTTAACTTGCAGGGTACTGTTGACCTGCCTTCTAAACTGGCTAGCCTTTCGTACTGCCACCAGCAATGAGGGACACTTTCTTCTGCTTCACATCTTTTCTAGTGTTCAGTGGTATCAGTACAGTAGCTGGGATTTGGTCCTGGAATAATTGGGATTGTGATATCTCATTTTTAAAAATTTGATTGTGATACATGATTGTTAGCATCTTTTCATTTTTTACTCGCCATGTGTATACCTCCTTTGGCAAGGTGAGTCTGTTCAGATATTTTTAATTGTAGTATTCATTTTCTTATTTTTGATTTTTAAGATTTATTTCATACATTTATTAAACATGTTTGGTGAATATTTCCTGCAAGCCTGTGACTTGTCTTCTCATTCTCTCAACACTGCGTCTTACAGACCAAAAATATTTGAATTATTTTCTTTTTGTAATGATAAAAATAAAGAATTGTGCATTCAGGACAAGTGCTCTATGGCTGAGTTTCACCTCTAGCTCTAAAAGTTTTTAACTTAAGGAGGTCCGACTTATCAGTTACTTTTCCATGGCTCACACCTCTGCATTCTATATCAAAAGTGGATTATTACACAAAAGGTCATCAGAGTTTCTTTTAGGTCATCATTTAAAAATGTTATCATTTTGCATGTAAGGGTTTGATTCATCCGGAGTTCATCGTGTGACTTTAGGTTGATTTCTTTTTGACTGGGATGGCTACTTGTTTCCACATCAGTTGCTGAAGATATTATGTACTTTGCATCACACTGTACTGGCTCTTTTGTGAAAGGCCTCTGGCTCTGCTTCTGCAGCTCCATGTCTGAGCTTTCTGTGCGATCCCATGACTGGCTGATCTCTGATGAGCACACGCACTCACAGTGTCTTGAAGCTCAACAGTCACCGTGTCTTGGCTTAACAGTCATAATGTCTGCAACTTCATAATAGGGATGGAAGATGAATGTTGTCGGGGCTTCCAACCTTGTTCTTCAACATCATTTGGCTAGTCTGGGTCCTTGACTCACATGTAAAATTCAGCATCAGCTTGTTGGTCTCCAGAAAATAAGTTCTTAGGTATTACAATTTCTTAGGATTATGTTTGTGTGTGCATGATGCTGGGGAGCAAGCCCAGGATGCTGTCTGAGTGAGGCATGAGCCCTACATTGAACCACATCCCCAGGCTAATTTCTTGAGATTTTTGATTGAGATTACATTAAATTTACAGACTGAGTATAAGTGACATTTTGACATAAAATATTCATCGAAGGTCCAGGGTGATAGCTCAGAGGCATAAGATGCTGCCTGGCAAGCTGAAAGTCCTGAGCTCAAACTCTGGTACAGAAAAATGAAGAAAAAGAGAGAAAAACACATCTGCTAACATAAACTGTATCTCCATTTTTAAATTTCACCACGATTTTTCAGTTTTAAGTAAATCTTGCACATATTAGTCATGTATATACATAAGTACTTTTTGTTAAGCGTTAATGGTGTTGTGTTTCTAATTTCAAATTCTGCTTTCTTGTTATGCATTGGAAACTTCACACTGACCAGATCTTATATATTCTAACCTGTATCATGCTATCTTGCTATGAATACTTAATAATTCCATGAGCTTTTATTTTGTAAGCTTTCTACACAGGTGACAGCATATGCAAACAAATGCATTTTTGAGTTAAATGTGTTTCTTGTATGCAGCATATTGTTGGATCTTGTCTTTTGATCTTTTCTTTTTTATATATATGTAGTACAGGGTCTCCCTACACAGCTCAGACTGGTAGTGAGCTTCCTGTTTTCAGCTTCCTCAGCACTGGATCACAGGTGTGAGCCACCCCACCCAGTGAGTGGCCGGATCAGCATGCCCGGGGGAGGGGTCTGGCATGCATATCTGTCCAGCAGTGGCCCCCAGTCTCTGTGCTTGCCTAAGCAGGTGCTTAGTCCACTGAGCTAACTCACCACACATTTTGATCATTTTTACTATTTTATTTTTCTCTTAAAAAAAAATAGGCTTCTACTGCATCTGCAAGGCCACTCCATGCACATCATGAGTGTAGCAAAAAAAAAACCCCAAACAAACAAAAAACGCCATTTCTTCTTTATGAGCCTTTATGCCTTTCCTTTTTTCTTATTCTATTAACTAGGAGTTCTTATATCCTATTGAAAAGATGCAGTTCTGCTGTGTTCCTAAACTGTTGAGTATTTATATTATGAATGAGTGTTGCATTTTTAAAAATGGTTTTTATTCATTTACTGATAATCATGTGTTATGAGTGGAATGTGGTTTGATTCATCCTGAGTTAACTTCTGTGACTTTGGGTTGATCTACTTTGACTGGGATGTGGTTTGTGGCCACCAGAACTGATGTTGAATTGGTTATTAATGTAGTTGTGTTGGCAAGAGAGATGGGGGAGGCTTTGCATGAGGCTAGACGAGTCCTTACAAGGCTGGCTTCCTTCTCAAGAGAGTACATTTTTGAAAAGCATCCAGCTCACCTTATGTCTTTCTTCTATTCCACATATGCTCTTAGACTTCTAGCACCATCAACAAACAAAATTCTCTTTTCTTCATAAATGACCCACTCTTGGGTATTCTGTTACAAAAATAATGGTCTAAGATGAGAGTTTTCATCCTTAGCCTGTGATTGCAGTGGACCAAGATAATTCCTTGTTAAA
>NDGN011293515.1:0-13729 GCA_002564285.1 Tympanoctomys barrerae
TGCAGAGTGTTAATTATAAAAAAAAAGATAACAATGTACAATGTATTACTTATTGAAACTGTTAATCAATTGTGAAACTGTCTCTTTGATATTTGTTTCTCAATAAAAAAAAAAAAGAATCAGGATGACGAAGTAGTTATTGTCAGAAAAGTTGTCAATTTCTGTGGTAGTGCAAAAGAGGCCAGAAGACCATAAAGGCATGTGGGCTCTTACAATGTCTGTGTGGGAGCAGCACACACCGTTCCATCACAATTTGTTGGTTAGAGTAGGTCCCGCGGCCACCTCTAACCCCAGAGATGCAGAGAAGAGCAGTTCTACAGTGTGTCCGGAGACAGGGGAGCTGGAAATAGTTGGTAAATTACACCTTAGGCCTCCACAGTGAGTAAGCGTATATCAGCTCTTCTTGGGGCTACTGTAAGATTCATGAAAACTATTATTCAAGTAACATTTTGGGGACAGTCACCAAGTCCCAAGTCCTATGCTAGCATTACATCCCTAGACAGAAATCTTCCAGGCCTCTTCTGCTATTCCAATCCCTCTTGAGTACTGGGGCCTTGACTGGCCTGTCAGGAAGGATCTACCAGCCAGCAGTGTTCATGAAACTGGAGGTCTTCCTCAAGTGGAGACTTTGGATGCTGTCCAGAGTATTTCCAGGGAAGGGCTCACTCTGGTGACTCTTGACCAGTGATCCTATGAGCAGAAGCAGCCTGGATGGTCTGGATATCTGGTGAGCTATGGGCTCCTCACTAAGGACCAAGTGAAGCCTCTTAGTGTAGTGGGGTAGAGGTGGCTGTTGTCTGGTTTGGATCTTGTGCTGTGTGCCTCTCTGCATTCTCCTTTTCTGTGGTCCTTGCTGTGAGGCCTCTTGAGCAGGAAGTGTTTGGGATCTGAGGAAATTTAGGTGGTGTCACAATTCTCTGCTCTTGTCAGGGCATCTCTAGAAGGGAAAACAATCCTTTGGGATCTGCAATGTCTTATTGTTGGCTGTGTTCCCATACACTACGACCTTTGACATTTAGTGTATTAAGCATCTTTCTTCCTTTGATTAGAAGAAATTGAGTTTGAAATTCAAACTAAAAAGAGATCCCTATGTCTAACATTCTGTGTGGGCCATGAAGTACGCCCCTGGCAACAGTAGCTCAGAACTTAGTCATTTTCTGCTCAGTATTCACTTGCAAATGCATGACTTCAGATCATTCCACTAATAATCTGGTGACAGCTAATATCATCATCTCCATTGCACAGATGAGGAGACTGAGGCTTAAGTAGTGCTCTGCTCTCCCAAGGCCTCGGATTCCAAGCCAATGCTCCTCTTACTTCTCAGCTTCCTGTCTCAGCACTGTGTCTCCTTTTTCCCATAATAAAGAACCTTAACCACCAGAGTTGTAAAGTGAGAAGGGCTGGCAGAGGGATCCAGCCCAACTCTCATCTTACAGAGGAGGAGTCCTGAGGTTCACAGAGGAGCACACTTGGCCCTGTGACTCACAAACTGTTGGAAGTCTCACTCCTTTGTTTTTTTCCTACTTAATTTGTTTTTTTCCTACTCAATTTGAACCTTGGTTATTATTTTTTTCTGATCACTTCCTGCTCCTTCCCTTTAACATCTCATCATCATTTTGTGAGATCACACCCTGTAAGCCTCCCTGATCATCTTTTTGCCTCAAGGAGAGCTTGGTTTCTGCTCTGTGTAACACAATGACCCCATAGCTTTCCAGATTATAGAACATGCCTGTTGTAATAGCCAGTTTACTCACTGATAATGACAGGCCCTCCTGTTCAGCCCTCACCTTGAGGTCAGAGATGGTGACTATTTTGTTTGTTACTCTGTTCTTGGAGCCAGCACTCACAAAATGTTCATGGATGGAAGGAGGAGAGGGAGTAAGGAAGGGAGGAAGGAAGAGAGGAGAGCTAGAGGAAATGAAGGAAAGCAAACAGGAAAGCTTCCTGTTGTGTATTTTTTTGTGTGTGAGCTTTCTCTTGGAACATAAGAGAAAGTTCTTTCTGAGAGATTCTCCCAGTTGGTGTTCCCCAAGGGCCAGGTAGCAGGAAAGCCTTCTGGTTGCTTTGTGGGACCTCCTATTCTTATTCTTGCCAGCAGACCCCGGAAGAGGGAAAGGAGTGAGGGGGAGAGAGCGAGAGAGAGAGATTGAGGGGGAGAGAGGAGAGGAGGCTGCTCTGCTCTAAGGCAGGGGAAGAGCACTTTAAAAAATGTCACTTAGAATCCCTGAAAGAATAAGCTGTAAAAACAACCACACACTTTGTGCTGGGTGACGCAAGTCAGAGAGAAATGCGATGCAATTAGTCATTGGTTCCGAGGAGGGGGTGGGTGATGGGGGAGGGAGGCAGAACAGAGCACAGTGAAGGGCTGGAGAAGCTGGGGGAGCCTCCCTCACAAACTGCTTCATCTGTTCTGAGAAAGCCCCCATTGCCCTGGGAAGAGTGATTTATTTTTTCTTTGTCCATCTTGACCAGAGCCCCTCCTCGCTTCTCTTTCTTTCCCGGGAGGCGGCATCTTCCACTTTTGCCAACTCGAGCAGGTTTTCAGCTGAAGAGAGGAGCTGAGGGTGTGTGGAGGCTCTGACCAAGGGATGGAGGAGGCAGGGACACCAAGGGAACAGGAGGTTTAAAGAAACATCTCTTGACCCTGGGGCCACCCTGGGCCTGGCCTCTATCCTTCCCGCCCACTTTGGTCCCAAAGGAGCCTGCTTTGTTCAGGACTCAGAGGGGGCAGTTCGCTCACTCCCCTGCTCACCAAGTGCTTCCTGAGCACCTACTGTGTGCCTGACCCTGCTGCCATGCAGCTCCCTGCTTAGTTCAAGAGGATGAACGGACCAATAAGCAAAAAGGGTGCTGAGTGGATTCTCATTTCTCCTTATCCAAGAGAAACTCCAGCTCAGCTCCATGGTCCAAAGGATGCCCTACTGACTGTCCCTCACCAGGCTTCTTGCCTTCTTGGGTATTTTGTGATCCTTCATGCTGCAGAGGCACTGGGCTTCCTGGCAAGAGAGGAAGCGGAGGGCAAGAAGGACCTGCAGTTGGTACTGGGAGGTAGGTTCATCCTGTGCCTTAAGATGAGAAGCATCAGTATCCTGGGTGCTTGCTAGATGGACAGATTCATAGATGACCCCAAGACCCACTGCATCAGACCTGGGGGCTGGGGCCCAGGAATCTTTTTGATAAGCAATCCCAGATGATTTCCTTGTGCAGGAAAGTTTAAGATGCATTGTCTTAAGAACTAGGTGAAATGGGCTCAAACAAACCCCAGCTCTGGTCCAGTGGGGAGCTCTGAGACCAACATAGTCCCTTCCCTTGATGTTTGTAAATGTCAAAGACTTTTAACACCAATGACTCTGATTAGAGGAGGGGACGTTGATAATTCTTGGTATCTACTTAAAGCTCTTGGCCTTTATTTTTACCTAGGGTACAACCCAGATAATAGGTACAGGTCCTTCTTGACCTCTAGTTTTCCATGTTCACACCTCCCAAGTGCAGCTCCCTTGGGGTAGTTGTGCATAATAGATTTCCCTCGTGATCCGCAGGCACAGCGATGGAGCCACCTCACAGAACTGCAACCAGTTCACTGGGAATGGAATATTCCTTTCCCTCCCCTCAGCCAGTTCTGACAACTCAAGTCCCTGGTGATATTTCTAGGCCTTCTCTCTTTCCTCCCCTTTCTCTTCTCTTTGTGTTGTTTCCATGCATTTAATTTGCCAGGGAGCTTAACTCGCTCCTCTTAGTCGCCTTCCAATCCGGGCTTCCTGGGTTGCACACTGCAATACCCTCCATCCCCAAGAAATCAGTGATATTTTCACAAAGATGATTCCTTTCCTATGAGGTTCTCTGGTCCCATCTGGCAAAATAATGATTTTCCTTACTGCGGTCCATTAACAGTGGGGCTTCTTACCACTCCTCAAAGGGCTCGTGCAGCCGTGGCCTTGGGGTGTCTGCCCTCCTTCAGGCTTAATGTTGTGTTCTGCTCTCCCCGCACCTACATGCACATGTCCTGGTCAGCCTCCCTTCGCACTTATGTAGTTTCACTCCTTCCAGCAATGCCCTTTACGGTCTTGCCTTTCTTTTGCTTGTCTTCCTTCCGTGTTGTTTTTCTCAAAGACCTAGACCTTTGTTCATTCTGCTAATTCTTTTCTTTCTTTAGGGTCGTTTGATCCTTCAGTGCTGCCTTTTTCTTCCACCAGCTCTGACCACTGCCAGTTTGCCCCTTGCCTCTAGAAGCTTGGTGCCAAGACCCTGAAGGAGGGAAGAGTGTTCTGTGATGCCCGCCAGGCCATGAGAACTGCCGCAGTGAGGGGCTGCTCACGACTTTCCAAACTGTGGAAATAAAGGTAGAGCACGGCACCTCATCTTACCTCATAAGCTCGGAATTCAGCACTTCTTTCCAGATGAGAGAAGACCCGGTATTTCAACTGAGAGGAGATGAGTTCTGGCCACCACAGTGTATCCTTTGGAAAATATTGGAGTAGGGTTTTGGGTACATAGAGAAGCAGAGAGAGCAAAGGGACCTGGCTTTTCTGCAAGTACAAGGGAGGCTGCCCTCCATGACCTTTCCTGGGCCTAGAGACTCCATGACCTTGAACAGATGCAAACAGGCCTTTTCTCAGCTCAGATAGTCCAGCTGTGAATACAGAGGGGGCCTGATCATTTATAATCACCTCTTTCCAGTTGGTAAGAGATATTGGGGCTTTGAGGGTCCATAGACACATGGTAGAGAGGAGAAACCTCTGCCTGGAAGCCCTCTGCTAGGTGGACCTCCCCTCTAGAGCATGAGCCACTTGTGTGGCTGTTATGGTTTAGCTCTTGGGTGCTATACTCATCAGTGGATTAGTCTGTAATGAGTTCATAGCTGACTTGCTCTTAGGAAGTGGGGCCTGGTTAGAGGCAGGCCACTGGTGTGGGTCCTCCTCTCCAGCTCCTCCCTTCTTTCTCTGCTTCCTGATGGTCATGACTTGAAGAGCTTTTCATCCTCCTGTGCTGTTTCTGCCTTGGAGCTGGCCAACTGTGGGCTAACACCTATAAAAACCATGAGTCAAAATAAACCTTTAAGCTGTGGGTGTCAGGTATTTTGTTCCAGCATACAGAAAACTGACTGAGACAGTGGGCATGCTAATCACTCTTGAGACAGTAGGCATGCTCAGCAGATTGGACAGGGCACCAGCCAGGAGTGCCACAGCCATGCAGGTCCCCACTTATGTCTGTTGGACTGATCATAAGCCTGCTCTCTGCCCCTGCTGCTTTTCCCCCCAGGCCTGAGATCTCAGGAGTAGACTTTCTATCCAACTGGGGTGTCTCAGCTACTTTTTACTCATTGCTGGGGCAAAATACCTGACACCCAAATTTAAGGAAGGAAAGGTTTATTTAGTTCATGTTTTGTGGAGGTTTCAGTCTATACTCAGCTGGCTCCCAGGCTGAGTGGCACATGGCAGAGAACAGCAGTTCATGTCAGCAGAAAACAGCAAAGAGCAAAGGGAAGGGCAGCAGATGTAGCTTATAGCCAGATTCTCTCCCCTCTTTATATTATAAGCAGGCTACCCTGGAGTGGGGGTGCAGAACTCACACAATGTTCATGTGGTCCTCGTGCACAGGATGAGGTGGTTTACAAAGTAAGAATCCTGGCTCTCTGCTGATTCACTGAAGTAAACTAAACTTCTCAAATTGACACAATCTATCAACCGGTACAATCTGCCCCTTGTCAACTTGGCAACCAGACTTTTCTTTAAACCAGTTTCCAGGTACATAGACATGCTTATTAATATTTTACAACTTGGACATTATAACACAGGTTTACCTATCATTAAGAATGACTGTCAAGTCTATCAATATCACATTACATTAGGACCATGACATTTTGCCTGTGGACCCCCAAAGTCTCATGCACATCCCTTTATGTAAAAGGCATTTTAGTCCATCTCTAAGAGTTGCCAAAGTCCTAACAGTTTCAGCATTGCTGAAAATTCCAAGTCCCAAGTCTCCTCCAATCCCAAGTCTCCTCCAAGATCTAAGGCAAACTCTTAGCTCTAAGCACCTATACAAATGAAAAGTTAAACACTTCTAGTATTCCAAGGCATGAGATAAACATTACCATTCCAAAAGGTACACAGAGGAGGTTACAAACCTTTGAGACCAAAGAAAGTCCCAAATCCCACAGGGCCACTGTTAAGTCCTGTAGGTCCATGTGGAACATCCAAAGCAACCTGTAATGAGCTGTGAGCTCCAAAAGCCTTACTTGGCTCCACTCGTATGGCACATCTGCTGGTAACTCCCATGACTTTTCTCTGGGGCTGGCTTTGTTCTCCCCTTGCAGCCTTCCTCAGATAATACAGGTTTCTAGCTTTTCCATACTTCTGTGCTTTCCAGTAAATAGGCTTATCACACAGATTTACAGATTGCCCTCCCAGGGGCATATTGCCCGGTCTCCTAGTCCTTCTGAAATCTAGGCAGAAGCCTTCTTAACCTCAGAACTCCTGCATTCTGCATGTGTCTAAAACCAATGCCATGTGGATCATGCCAAGGTCTGCTGCCAGCCAGAGGTTCCTTCTCTCTTGGCTGTAGGGGTCGAGTTCCTGGAGCACTGAGCACTCTGATCCTGATTTCCAAGGAATACATTCTCTATGTCACTGCTGTTCTGGAACCTGGTGTGGCCACTGCCTCCATTCTGGAAACTGGTGTGGCTGCTGCCTCCATTCTGGAACATGGGGCTCTGTGGCTTTTTCCTCAAAACAAAGTCCCTTACCCTTGTAGTTCTGAGGCTGCAAAGGGTTAGAACCTGTCACCTCCTGTGATGCCCTCAGGACATCTATTCTGTTCCTCCCGGGTGATGGAGATCTCAGCTCTATCTTTGCAGTCCACAGCCCTCCTGGTGTTTCCTTTCTGGCCAAACTCACAACATTTTATCATCCTACTGGGCTCTTTGATCTCGATTATCCACATAAATTTGACTAACATCCCCCAACAATCATGCCACTGCCTCTACAATGGACTATGTTGAAATTTCCTTTTTCAGATGAACTAGTCCACTGTGCTTAATCTCAGTCTCAGGCAAAGTCTTTGGACAGGAGAAAAATGCAGACAAACTTCCTGCTAAGCTATAACACAAATCATCTGGAGTCCAACAACCAATGCAGTCCTTCTTCTCAGCAGAAACCTTCCCAGCTTGTTCTTTACAGGCAGGCTTTCTATCAGCTTTCTGGTCTTCTGAGCTTTGACCAGAATCCCTCATACAGAAGAGCCGAAGGTGTTCTAGCTCTTGCTAGTAGGCAATATCTCCAAACCTTTTCTATCTCTTCCCATAAGCGATACCAAAAGCTCTTGGACAACATGGTCAGATAGTCACAACAATGGCCCCCCTTCTCTGGTACCAAATCTCTGTTGCAGCTACTTTTTAATCATTGCTGAGACAAAATTTAAGGAAGGAAAGGTTTATTTAGCTGACAGTTTGTGGAGGTTTCAGTCTATACTTGGCTGGCTTCCAGGCAGAGCGGCACATGGCAGAGAACAGCAGTTCATGGCCACAGAAAAGAGTGAAGAGCAAAGGGAAAGGCAGCAGCTGTGGCTGCTAGCAAACCTCTCTCTCCTCCTTTTATTATAAGCAAGCTACCCTGGAGTAGGGGTATAGAACTCACACAATGTCCATGTGGTCCTTTTGCACAGGATGAGGATGTTTACAAAGTAAGAACCCAGGCTCTCTCTGCTGAGTCACTTAAACTTCTAAACTTCTCAAGTTAACATGATGAATCAACCAGTAGGGGGGCATTGTAAACACAGACCCTCCTGAGAGACCTAAGGGAATTGCTTGGGAGGCTGGGGAGAAGGAGCTTAGAAAGGCACAGATGAATGGTGCTAGATACCACTGTCCAGAGACTACCAGTCTAATGACAGCTGCTGAAGTGTGTTCTGTCTCACTGGAATCTTGGCCTCTGATAGAAGTGGTAGAGCCAAAGTACAGAGGACATGGTTGGGAGGAGACGTAAAGGCTTCCTTTGCACTCCAGGGAAGTCTTAGAGCCTGGGGTCATATCACATCTCCCCCTAAGCTCCCAGATCTCTCATGATGTCATTTAATACTCACTGAGTAGATGAAGGAAGCTGGGCTTGAGGGGAACAGGGGGGATCAGCATAGGCACCCAGCACATGTGGCTTCCCTTCTCTCACATTCCAGCTGTGAGGCATGATTGAGTCTTGTCACCTCTTGGAGCCTGTTGCTTCTACATTTATATGGTTGATAGCTCTGTCATGGCCTTGAGCTGAGGACTCAGTGTGATGGTGTGTGTGGTAAGGGACACAGCAGTCCCCAGCAGAGGGCATAGTGGTATAGTGGGAAATGCCCTGAATATGGAGCCAGGCAACCCCAGGTCAAAATTCCCATTCTCCCACTATATGACCACATGCAATTTGTTTGACTCTCTGAGTCTCAGTTTTTTTCATCCAATGTTGGATAAAATCGTGCCCATTTCTGCTTGCTGCTGTAACAAATTACCACACACCTAGTGGCTTACATCAACACAAAATTGCTTTCTTATGGTTCTTCAGATCAGAAGTCTGCTGTGGATCTCACTGAACTAAGGTCAATTGGTAGATGAGCTGCAGTCTTTTCTGGAGGCTCTAGGAGAATCCACTCCCAGCCTTCTCCAGCTCTGTCCATTCCTTGGTTCATGGCCCCTTCCATCTTCAACACCAGCACTGGCTGATGCAGCTGGTGTCATGCTCCATCACTCTGACCCTCCTCTTCCCCTTCTCTTTCATTTTTCAAGGCCTTTTGTGACTGCCTTGGACTTAGGCACATAACCCAGGTCCATTCTGCTCACATCAGCTAATTGGCAGCCTTGAGTCCATTTGTAGACTAATTTCCTCAGGCCACATAAGTAACCTATTTGCAGGTTCTGGGGATGAGGTGGTGAACATCTTTGAGGTCATTATTCTGCCTGCCACACTGCCTCAGAGGGCAGATGGGAGGGTTACATGAGCCAGCACACGTGGCTGCTGTTGATTCAAGTGCACAGCAGCTCCTCACTTGCCCTGCAGTGATGTCCCTCCAGTGGAGGAGAGGCTTGGGCTCAAATGAGAGACTCAAGACTTTCTATCGCATGCTTCCAGATTTCTACTACATATGTAACTGTTAATATCTGCAAATAAACAGAGAACATACATATATTTTGCTCAATATGTTGTGGGCAGAGAAAGAAACCAATGTTGAGAATAAAATCAAAAGCAAAGGTGTCTGTGTTTGTAAACCGGGTAGGTTTGCCTAATAAGCACCGCATATGCTGTAGTGTTACTCGATGGTGCATGCTTGCCTCACTGAATTCCCAATTGTTTTACTGTTTCACGTTTGACCTAAGTGAGACTGAAGCTTATGCCAAATTGCAAGGTCACCCAGCTGATGATGAGTGGTTATTTGATCTCAGGCAGGCTGGCACTGAATCCCAGCATGAACCACAGTGGGGTAAGCTGAGGAAGTTGCGTGGTGAGTGACTTCCCCTTTCTGACCTCAATAGTGTCCTTTTTTTGCTGACATTTCCTAGCATTTGGGGGATGAAGGGGAGATGAAGAGGGCTTCAGGGAAATGGGCCAAGCTTGTTAGAAGAAAGAGACAAGGATAGGTTTTTTTCTGACCTCTGCTATTCTAGCGTCCTGCCTGTCTGTCAGGTGGCCATAGGAGTCACACATTTTGCAGGAGGCACCCTGAGGTACCACAGGTAGTGATTCTGGGACCTGTAGTACATGTCTTGTGGGAGAATCAGTCTGCAGAATGGAAGTCAGGCCACTTCTCTGGGCACTGAGGCCAGCCCCTGCTCAAATCCACCCCCAACACACATAGACACACAGAGCCCTCCTCATCTGGACTCCTCCAAGGCTGCTCCTTGGACCCATGCATGTGGAGGAGAGATGAATCACTGCCTGTTGGACAGCCAAGGAGGGCATGTAGCATCCCTCACAGGGAGCTATGCCAGGGTTATGAGAAGGCCCATCAGCAGGGTCCCTCTCAGCTTTTCCCTCTGCATGAACCTGGGGGAGGCATCCACTTATTTCTGCCAGCTTCTCTAGGGTTCCCATTAGTTCCTTTGATCTCCTTCCAAAAGTGTCCTTTCCTGTAGAAGATGTACTGACCAGAGTTGGCTTCTACTGGTGCATCAAAGCGCCTGGCCGGTACAGCTCCCATCCACAAAACACTGGGGACCTTGATTCTCTGCATCTTCACTTCTGCATCCCTCCTAGAATTTCCAGAGTGTTCTGGGGTTGTGGTACAGAGCATTGCCTGCCCTGCCCCTCTGTCTGCCTCCATGGAGACTCCAGCACACCTGGAAATTTCTGGAGTCTGTCCATGCACAAAATACAATGCTTGACCTGGCCTCTTGGGACCTTCCTGTGGGCATCACACAGTGGCAAAGGCCTTCAGCCAAGAGGATAACATTCCATAGGTCTGGCCTTGTTAGCGTGGATAAGCCTATCAGTCTTCCTGGACCTCAGTTTCCTCATCTGTACAATGAAGACAATAACAACACCTCCTACAGAAGGCTGCGGAGAGGATGGAATGAAAGTCTCTCTCTAATGCACTCAACAAATGGATGGAGGATGTCGCTATTCCCTCTACCATCCTGCTCACATGAGGGTGCTGACTTCCTTCCCCTGCTCTGCTGCTAATTTATTTATTTACTTTTAAAGAGAATAAAAAATAGTAAAAAAAAAAAACCCTATTAGAAATGATACAGAATTTCTCTAAACAAAATGATAGAAATTCAACAATGGTTGTCATATTGCATATTGTTGTCTTCAAATTAGTTTTTCAGATTACCAGATATAAGCAAAATACGTCAAAAAATTTAAAATGAACAAGAAAAAAAGCATTAAGTGTTACTTTCAGTAGACTGGTAGAAGAAATCAGCAATACAATTAATTTAGAATCCCCCATAGCCCATTCTTTTCCTATCTCTGAGACACAGGAGACCTGTGATCTGTCATAGTCTATTTTGTGTGAATGTCACAGAATATCTGAGGCTGGGTAATGTGTAAAGAAGAGATTTCCATGATTCATGGTAGCTGGAAAGTGCAGACAACATGGTGGCTGAGTCACAGCGTGGCAGGGACGTGGGAAGAAGGACAGCCATCTGCGCTTGTGTGTGAGCACAGAGCAAGGGGTGGGGAGGAGCCAGGCTCACTCGTGGAACAGCTGCTGCTGTTTGAACTGCCCTGGTCCTGTGGGAACTGCACAAGTTCCTTCCCCAGCACTGCTGACTTCATGACCTAAGCATCTCTTCAGAGCCCCCCTAACTTAGCATTGCCATACTGGGGGCTGAACATCCAGCACATGAAACTAGGGGTCACCATCAAGCCATATTCAAACCATAGCAAGTTTTCCTGAATAAGTTAGTATTTCAGTAAGCATAAGGCCCTGAGGCAAGAAATTGAGGAATTCAGGAGATTTTGCAGAAGGTATAGTTCCTGAGTGTCTCTGGCAGACTTGGACCTGTGCCATCAGTAGAGGGTCAGCCTCACTCACTGCTAACTTGTGCCCCGTGTTAGGACCACCTTGGCTTCCTCAGCCCTTCAGCTTTCCTGGGTCAAACCCAGCACAGCAGCAAGGTCACAGTCACCATGGCCTGAAATCCAGGGCAGAAGTCTTTATGTGACAGAATCTCAGAGTGTAGGGAGCATTGGAATTTCTTTTTTTTCCTGACTCCTTCACTTTACTGATGAAGAGATCAAGGCCAGAGGGGCAAAAGCCTTGGGAGGGTAGATTTAGGATGGGCTCAGTCACTGCATGGGAAACAGGACCTCTGCTATTGGACTATCTTCTAGGGCACCCTCAGGTCCTACATTCATGTGTATGCACCATGTTCTTCCTCACATCTTCTTTCCTTCCTCCCCTGCACTGTCCTGAGAATATGAGATACAGGGATCCACACCCTTCTCCTCCCTCAGGAGCTGAGTTTTCTGTGGCTACAGTGCCCTGTCTACCCAAACCCCATGAGCCTCACCATCGTGAGATCCCCCAATATGTATCACTGCAAAACTCTTGGGGTGAGCTGAAGCATTGAAGGCAGATATGTTCCCTGGAATATCTTCAGCTGATTCCTAGCTCGGGGCATAATAACTTATTAATCACACGTCTCCTTCATAAATAGACTTTGTTCCTGAGTTTGCTATTCAGGGTCAGATGCTTGTGAGAGGTGGTGGAAACAGACAAACCTGCAACAATAACAACAACAAAGCCCAACCAAAGGAGGAGGCTAGACTTATGGGAGAGAGCTGAGAGGGAAAAATACTTTGGTGAGTGTCTCTTAGGTGCAAAAGACAGTGTGCACCCTGATCTCAAATGGAATTCTCACAGTTACAGTACAAGTAATATTGCTGTTTCATAGAGGGAGGAAGCAGTTCAGAGAGGCTGTGGAGCTCACAGAGTGAGTAAATACCAGAGTCAGCTCTACCAAACAGGTCTACCTGCTTCCAAAGTTCACGAGAAACTTTTGCTTGTGGTATAGTCAAGTTTCTGGAAATTAATTAGATATGTATGGGAAAGATCCATAATAAGAAGGGGAGTTTCTCGTGTGTGTGTGTGTGTGTGTGTGTGTGTGTGGCCGGCTTAGCCTACCCTGGGGTCAGGGCTGGTGTAGCATGTGGTGCCAGGGATCAAACCAAATGTGGTCCCTGCGCTTGCCTAAGCAGGCTTCGTAGACTGCTGAGCTATCTCGCTGGTCCCATAAAATATTAATTTTTTTTTTTGTACTGGAGATTGAACTCACTGCCTTGTGCTTTTTAGATATGCACTTAAGCTGCTGAACTATCTCCCCAGCCTAGGGAATTTCTCCTTTTCCTCACATCTCTTCTTCTTCAGAAACTTATTCTTTATAAAGATAATGTCCATTTTTCATTTCTTCTTCCCGCAGCTCTCTCTACTTACTTTTTCACTTTATGACTATTTAAAGTTATTGATTATCCAAAGCTGAGTCTCCCATGGAATCCTGTGACTCAAGCAGTACCCTCTCTGGGTGGGTGGGGAGACTGGTGCCAGCAGTGGGTGGTGGGCAGATGCTGGAGTGTACCCCAGTTGGCCCGAGCCATAGACTTGGTTGGTGCTTCTGTCACTCCCTGGCCTAGGAGCGACTGGCCTCCTGGAGGTACCTGGTGGCTCTTAGATGGAGGGAATGCCATGCCCCAGGATGCCACACTGCTCCCAATCTGAAGTCACAATGTCACAGGTGGTGGGTGGCCAGGATAGGGAGTTTGCAACAGATATGGGACCTTGAAATGAAGCACTTATCCTTACTTTCTTTACTCTTGCAATACTCTAGGTTATTTGTTCATTTACTCAACAAGTACTACTATATTCTAGAGGCTCTTTATGATATAAATGAACCCTAATATGATTGAATGAACATAGTAGATAAATCCAAGATTTCATAAAACTTAACTTATAGTGGAAGAGAGAGACAATCAAGTCCCAGGTTCTGATAAGAAAGAGAGGGGTGGAGAACACCAGATCTGAAGCTTCACTCACATCATTTCTTACTGCTCCCTTTAACCTGTTTCCTACTTGGTGCTAATTTTCAGCAATTACAGACTGATGCTAGCATCAAAGTCGCCTGATGTGGTTGATCAAAGATTCAGACTTTAAACAAAACAAACAACTCAGGCCTATGTTTTTTTTTGTTTTGTTTTTTTTTTTTTTGGCGGAACCAGGGATTGAACTCGGGCCCTTGTGCTTGCCAGGGAAGCACTTA
>NDGN011293547.1:0-12229 GCA_002564285.1 Tympanoctomys barrerae
TGTCTTCCTAAGCAAACGTCTTACATTCTAGAAATCTAAACAGGGAAGCGGGGACACATATTTTCTCTATTCCTCGGCAGCTACCAGGCCTTTGTGAAGGGCCATTGGTGGGAGCTTAAGGAGTGTCCCGGCTACCCTTCATACATTCTGTCCAAGTGATCAGGAGGTACAGGAAGGGATGATGGTACTTCTAAAAAATTTTTCTTTTCAGTTATACTGACTGGTATGACGTATTTCTTCCTTAATAAAATGGCATTCACTCAGCATCTATATACTAACATATAGATTTTTGTATTTTTAGAAAATATTATTTTTAGGAAATTCTATTATAATTAAGAAAAACTCATACAAAATAAAAACAGTGCTGGAAGTATAAAACTAAAATTTTTGCCCGGGAGTGGTGGCACACACTCCTGTAATCCCAGCACTCGGGAGGCGGAGGCAGGAGGATGGCTGCCGACTGGAAACCAGCCTGGGCTACACAGGGAGCTCAAGGTCAGCCTGAGCTGCATAGCAAGACCCTGTCTCAAAAAGCTCCCCCAATCAATCAATCAATCAATCAATCAATCAATCAATCTCATGAACTTAAATAGACTGCCTTAGTCCATTTGAGTGTAGTAAAATACCCTAGACCTGATGGTTTACATACAACGCAAATACATTTCTCACAGTTCTTGAGAACTGGGAATCCAAGATCGAGGCATGGAGATACGGTGGCTGCAGAGGTCCCACTAGGCTCAGGGTGGCACCTTCCCTCAGTGTCTTCACGTAGGGAAGTGACAGGAGAGTTCTCTGGGATCACTTTTATTTTAATGAGGGCTCTGATCCCCTCCAAATGCTCTGCCCTTGTGACCCAGGCATCTCCCAAAGCCTCCAGTTCCCAGTGGCATCACCTAGTGGGGGAGAGTTTCAATTTGCACAATTAGGGAGAGCATAACCCTTCAGGACAGCACTGGGATTAAGTCCATTCGCGGAACACACCATTTCCTCCTTTCCTATTTCCATACAGTTTTCCCCTTTGTTATAGACCGAGTCTTCCTTTCTGTCACGGACATCTCTCAGTCAGCTTTAATTGATTTTCTGGACAGCATTTTCCTATTTTGGTTCTTCTTCCATTGTTCCATTTTCCAGATGGAGTCCTGTTTTTTATTTACTCACAGCTTTTTTTGTAAAAAGCTGTTTATAAAAATCACATCAATTGTTTCTTGGTCTTTGCCTCCTCCAGAGAAACTATAATTTGCAAAGGTTTAATTAGGATCTTTCGGGATTCCCTGCACTTTAGGATTTTAATAGGTACCACTAGCACAATATAATCCCCAGATTTTTTAGTTCTTTCAAATTCTCTTTCCCAAATCTAGTTTCTCAATATAGTTATGGTTCTTAAAATATTTCTTTCTAAACGAAGTCTGAAAGGAAACCAGATAAACATTATTACTACATCAAAGTTGCGAGCTCTTCCCACACCACCATCTAGCATTGTGGTTGAAGATTTTTAAAAAGCAAATGCTGAAACTCATTTGGATGCTGTTTTCATAATAAGCCATTTTAATGATCACATATGTTGTTGTTTTAAGGGGCCATTGTATAATTGAAAGAATATATTCCAGATTATCTTGGGGATTTGATTCATGCAATTCTTTCCTCATTATGCACTAAGCTGTTTATTAATCAGCCGGACTACACGGTCTGTTTTTGTTCACTTTGATTTCTTTTGTGTTTAAAGTTCAGGGCTTAAATTTTTAGTACTAAAAATGAAGATGACTGCTTTTAGTTGTTTGTTTGTTTATTACTTCCACTAGATTTCTAAACATTTCCAGGCTGCAAAGGGAAGAAAGAAAAGAAAAAGATGAGAGCGATATCCTGTCAACACATTTGCTTATTAAATGCGAAGCCCTCGGAATGAGCATATTGGGTCCAATTCCTGTTGGAGACAGCGTTGCGAAGGCATGTGTTTGGCAGTATACATTTTTTTAAGGTAAATTTTTCAGAGTACATTTTTCTTGTGATTCATAGAGCTTTCTATCTATTGCCCTCCTCTTTTCTCCTCCTGTTGGACTTAAAAAGATATTTGTCCTGCTAAGGGTAGGGGTGCAGGTAGACATTTTTGCCCGAAACATGAAGATGCAAAATATCTCATGGTATTTATTTTTAGTATAATATGTCAACTTACAACTTACCTTGTCAAATTGACAAATTCATTAGTGGTGCTACACCACGTTATGTAACAATTTAGGAAGGAGTGGTGTTTAAAGGTTCTAGAACTTTTAGGGAAAGTCCTCTGTCCCTCTGCCCAACAGGTCAGAGAGGAAAATATACTGATAATGATAAGAAACAAGTCATGATTTAATAGCTCTGTCAATTACTTTCTTGGATTAATGGTTTGTTCCTGTATGAAAGGACCACTGGAAAGCAGGAAAGGACCTAAATAAAAATGGGGGAAAGCAGAGGACCATTCTCTGGGTCAGTTGCCAAAAGCAATCAAGTTGGAGGCCAAGGAGGATGTCTGATCAAAGGGAAAAGGGTCCGGGTGCTTGAAACCTGGAGAGCCATCCACAGCATGGTTTGAGGATTGAGAGCCAGTGAGCAAGTCCACGACCATGTCCTCCCCTCTTCATCCGTCATGGAGCTGCCTGTACTGTCAGTGTGCCTCAGTTGTGGGTGGCACCTCCCACCCACCTTCAGTTACACACCAAGTAAGGTTTACCTGTGCCGTGTGGGTGCTCAGCACATGCTAACTCCTTTCTTTGTCAATCACCGACTCAACATTTCTTATCAGCACCAAGTAAGGATGGCGTTGGTGGGAAACACTTTCGAAGCCATCAATTTAACCCCTTGTCTGATTCCATCATTCTGATAATTCATGTCAACAATTTAGCTCTGGCTCTTATTATCCCCTCTTGGTCATTTAGATTCCATTCTGCTACTTTCCCAGGTAGCATCTAGGGATTGCAGTTTGGGAAAGGGAATTGGGGAAGGCTCCCGTAGCCACTTAGCTTCGGAGGAAGTTCTAGTGTTGGTTCTTGGTGCATTCTGACTGGCATGAGTTGTGTTCAGTGCAGCCCTATTCCTGACTGTTCTGCGGTATCCATCAGTGGCATCTCTGGCTCATGATCGTGGGCTCTTGTTTTTCAGACTTACCCTGGCCTGAACAGCCTCCTCTCAGTATCTGCAGGGTTCAGGGCAAGATGACTCTGATGTAATGTAAAGGTTATAAATGAAGTGAGCACATTTTCAAAATTTTTTTTTTTTTTGCCTTGGCAAGTATACCTTAATAGTGACAAAACTGAAAAATATGTTTTAAAGTAGGGTTTTTGTATGTCTAAAAATTTGGCAAAATAGCAAAGACAAACTTAGGTATGATTATGTAATGTTGAGGGTTATACAGATTGTTGATATTTGGATAACTCATAAATTACATAGGTGCTGCATTGATTTTTAAATTTTATTTTAGCAAAGTCATTAATTATGTTGTCAGGATCAAAATTTTCATAATTTGGCTTTATTGGCAGTAATGCCAAATGAGATAACCTTTCCAGAATCATAGATTTTATGAAAAAAATTTTTTTGTCTTTTTTTGAGACAAGGTCTCACTACGCAGCTCAGGCTGGTCTTGAGCTCACCTTGTAGCCCAGGCTGGTCTTGAACTCACACTGATCCTCCTGACTCAGCCTTCTCAGTGGTGGGATTACAAATGGATCTTTAAACCTTATTTTAATTTGGAGAACATTTCCTCTATTAAAGAATTAGCAACTAGAATTGTCAAAAAATACAAAGCAATTTTGATTTGAAAATAATCCAGTTTTTGAATATATTCAGGCACTGTGAAAGAGAAGTACAAATAATAAGATTTGTATGATATGAATTATTACAAATTATCAGTCATCATTTCTTTTGTTCTATGCAGTTTATCTTACATTCTCTTCTTTTGAGTATTTAATCCTTGGATATTATATTTTTTAAAATGAAAGTGACTATACCATATCCAAAAGGTTTAGATCCTCTCTTTATCTGAAAATAGGCCTTTATGTAGGAAGGCTGAGCAGCGGTCTTTATAGAAAGAGTTTAGCAATTACACCTATAAAATCTTCCCAATCAAGCACTTTTGTTTCCTTATCTCAATTTTCTTTATTTTGATTGGAGAGTCACAATCCGGGCACACTTCACATGTAATTTCTTCTGATTTAGGCCAACTCTATTTTTCCAAAATGAAGAAGTTAATCTTAAAAAAACTAAAACTAGTCTTTTGTTTTTATTTTCCTAGTATTTATTGCAAACAACAGTTCAAACCCATATTGTAATCTGAGAATGAATTTCATGTTCCCGTTGGAACATCGTTCACTGTGGGAGTGCTGTCTCTCCCCCGGGGTTGATTTTGCTGAACGCTGTGTGCATTGACTAAGTGGCTGCATGGACAACATTCGTGTTTCACCAAGCCATTTTTGCCCTTCGATTCTATCGGGAATATATTTTATATAATCTGTGATTGTCCCAAAGAGTGCCATTGCGGTCACATTGCCAAGTCCTGTCTCCTGCTCATCACACGCAGCTGTAGAGTGCTGCGCTCCTTTCCGAGCAGCCCCGGGACCCTGAACGAGAACAAGAAGAGAAGTGAGGAAATGGACACTAAGGCATCCGAGGACAGAGCCACGGTGCCGCAGCAAGGAGGGACTGTGCTCCAAGGATGTCCTTTGTGCAGTCTCCCTGCTGTACAGCGGTGTCCATCTCTGACATCACTGAAGGGGCCACCTCTTCCGCACAGTGTTGGGAAGCAGGAATCTCGTGCAGGGGCTTGGGCCAAGCCTAGGAGCGTGTCCCTAGCATCTGAACTGTGTTAGTCCTGAAAGCAGGCACTTAGGTCGTGGGTTCACTGCGCCAGCCTGAGCGCTGCACCCTGCGTGATGTGGGTGTCCAGGGGTCGTTGTCTCACAGGACCACGCCCACAGGTATCTGGCCTGCTTTGACCCTGGGAATGTGTCATTGGAAGCGTTAGGCGCATTCAAGTGTTCCGGTTTTCCATTCCTCTGTACCATACAACGTAAGTCATGCCTGCTTGACTGTGTTCGTGACTGTTAAGAATGATTGTATTCTGAATGTTTTACTTTTATTCCTTGTTTAATGCACCAGTGTGGGTGTTTTGGGACTTGCTTTGGCCACTAAAATACCTGCTTATGACCAGGTGTCTCTTATCCAGGTCAGGATAAGGCCAGGGTCTGAGTCCTCCCCAGTGGGCTCACACTGCCCCTGGGCTAATGCTGAATCCCACACGTCACCCTGCAGCCTCATCTTTGGGGTCACTTCGTTTTCCGGCACCATAGAACTCATGAAAGATCCTTTGGCTCTTCATCTGTGTCAACACTTTGGAAGCAGGGTCAGTCCAGGAACACAAACCAGACTCTGTCTTCTTGTGCACAGCTGTGTACTCTGACTGCAGTGGCGCCACCTCAGACGGCAAGCATAACTTTGGAAAGGAAGAGCTCTTGGCCCCCAGCACTCAGGAGTCTTCTGCAGAAGGGTCAGCACGATTGTCCTGGGATGTGTACCTATCTTCTCTCTCCCACCTGATTTACTTTCTCACTTTCTTTCTGGGTTATGAGAAGAGAGATTGTTGGTTTGTTTGTTTCCTAATTTAAAAAAAAGTCAGTGTTTTATTTGGCTAAGCTTATGTCAAACAAGAGCTAAGGAGATTGGGAAATCCTTTTAGGGTCTATCATCCTACCACTCAACTCGGTGTTTGATTTCATTCATTAATTAATCATCCTATATTTCCTTGTCCTTCCTCTTTGATTCTTTCTATAGCAGCGGGTCTCGAGATGAAGGCCCATCAGAATCGCCTGCATGGCTCACAGAAACCCAGGATGCCCAGCTGTACCGTAGGAGTCTGACTCAGTAAGGCTGGGGTGGTGACTAAAGATTTTTACCTCTTAGCAGGTTTCAGTGATGCTGAGGTGCCTCATCCAGGGACCACAGGTGGAGACTGTTCCACTGGGCCACAGTCAGCCTAATCATACCCACTGGACACCCTGTCTTCAGCAGATGGGCACCTTGGGCTGACCAGAGAGAAGCTTTATGCTCAGGGGGAGCTAAAACAGGAGGGCACATTTTCTTCTTCTAAACCTTAACCTCCTTTAGCAAATTCATTGAAAAGCACTAGATCTAAATATAGTAGTCACTGGATACCCTTGGGGGTGGATTCCAGGACCACCAAGAATGGGAACATCAAAGGATGTACAAATCCCTTCCATAAAATAGCACAGTATGTGCACACCTTGCTGAATATTTTAAACTATCTTCGTTACTTAAGGTATCTCTTGAAATGCAAATACTACGCAACTAATAGTCATGCTGCAGTGTGTAAGGAATAGACAAGAAAATGACACTTTTAGCACTGGGTGCAGCTTCATTTGCCAAATATTTTTGATTCCTGGTTCATTAAATCCATGAATGTTGAACCTGCAGACAGAGAGACTTCCCTGTAGAGGCTGAGTGGGTACAACAATAGGAAATGTAAAAGAAGGTAACAGTTCTGCTCTGTAGTGGGCTCTGCTTCACTATGTCCAGACACAGACATTCTCTTTGCTTATTTCTTTGCATATTCCATCTCCACAGTGTTTACTAGATGTAACAATTTTCAAAATCTCAGCTTTCTCTGAGTTTGATTTTAATGCACACTTAATTGAAATTTAGCAAACAAACTTCCCTGCATTGGACGGTTTTCCCTCCACTTTTTCCTGTAGCAGTGGAGCGGCATCATGGATCACTTAATTAGGGCTCCCTGTGGGGGGAATGCTAATGAGAATACTTAGATGCAACAAAAAGCACTTTTTCAGATTCAAATGCCAAGCCATGATGCGGCCAATCTATTCCTTTTAAAACCAGAATTGTGTCCCTCACTCAATCTTCCTATGAATTACTTTTTGGCATTTCTACTTCTAAAAGGATTTAGGTAAGCAAGAAAGACATTCAGTATATTCTGCATCAGTCTCGCTCTATTGTTTCCCTAATAATACACAATTATAGCTATATAGACTTTACAAATCATGTAAAATGAAAAGCAGTGCTAAATGACTTTTTTAAGAATCCTCTTTATTAAATGTATGTTTTCAGCTTCCTAATTGAAGTAGGGGCTTCTCTTTTCCCATTTGGTTGGCTGAGGTTGGCCGGGACCATCAGATCCTTCTAACACTGAATGCCCTTCCATCTGGATCAGCCAGTAACTGTGAGCATGACTGGGAACCCATTTCTGTCTCTTAACACTCTGCTTTCTTTCCTCCTTTTGTCTCTAAACAAGTGGCTCTCAGCTGCAGAACCTTCTCCTACTCAGAAGGCAGTGAGCTAATTAACACGGCTGCCCCACTAGCATCTGCAGCAGTCGCCCTGGACGCTTGTTCGGGCACTTCTGAACAACGGAGGATGAGCTGTGAGACGCACTTGGCTCTCAGAGATGTACGAATGCAGTGGAACAACAGGAAATATGTGAGTGACAGTGCCCTGTGCTGCAACTTGGCCAAAGTCACCGTTGGCCTGAAGATCAGACCGCATATCCAGTTCACTGTCCATGACTTCTTAAGTATCCATAAGGAAGGAGATGATACAGGAGGAAGGGAGAGAAGTTGGTATAGAAGATGAAATCATGAACACCCAGCTGCCAATATAGACAGGCAGCCAAGCCAACTTCCTCTGGGCCTATGCAGAATAATATATCACTTTTAGATGTTCTGAAGACATTTTGCATTTTTTGATGTGTGTGAGGGAGTTTAAAGCCCATATTTGAAGTTATTTTTATGTCTTTAAAGGGGTTTGCAAGTTTGTAGACTTTTGTAACCCTTTATGAGATGAAAATCAAGTAGGTACTTATTTATTTTGATCATGGGCCCCTCTTCAGGGTAGGATTTGATGTTGGATAAGTGATATTAAAACATTTAAATTATATAGAAATTCCATCCCTTCCTCTCGAATTATGCCTCTCTGCACATTTTGGTAATTATATTTCATGACTTTTGGACATCTTTTACTCTTGGAAGTTCTCATCAGTGTGTCCTTTGCATTAAACATGGTCTGTATTTGCTCCAAGCATTCCATTCTAGAACTGCTGTCATGATGAAAATCTTGACGTGTTTTAGTTAAGGGAAAATAAAACCCTCGTAACTGCTAGTGCAGAATCGACAGTCAGTATTTAACTTTCAATGGCAGGTATAAGCTTGTAGGTTCTGTTTTAATTTTTGTAGAAAACTTTTGTTAATTTTGAACTGTGTCCCAAATACTCCAAAGAGGGAGGTGAGAGTGGGAGGCAGACAGGGAGTGCCTGGGAGTCCCAGGCCACCGGCCCACAGCATGGGTGCCCAGCAGGTTGGGCATGTGGCCTCCTCTTCATTCTACCTTGGAGAGATGTATTTGATCTTTTCTAAATCCAGAGGACCTTTTACTTTCAGGGTGTTAAAAATTAGGGAGCTCTTATCCCAGGAGACATTATTAAATAAAGGTATGAAATTTAGTTTCCCAAGTTAAAATAAAACTCAAACCCTAAAAACCTATTGAGTTAAAGTCAAAGTCAAATATTCAGCATTTTTCCCAGCGCCCCCCTCAAAAGAAAGGAATGGGGGAAAGAGCAAGAGATAATAATAAAGTCAGGATACAAAAGAGAGGGCCTTAGTTTCTGTCCAGAGGGACCACCATCTTTTAATATAGTCGCTTAAAAATACATGCATTGCTACATTTTTCATTAGCCTTAATTTTTTCATCAATCATGTTAATTTATACAGAGGGCACTTAATAATAGCTAATTAACACTTATGACTTTTGAAATTAAAAGACCTTTGGAGAGATTACTGCTGATTGGGGAAAGGATTTTTTTTTCGGTTCCTCTCTTTTTTAGATAAAAGAGAGAAATATGAAGAAAGTACTGGGCCTTGGTGGATTGAGCAGAGCCTCGGTCCTCGGCTTCAGGCCCTTCATCAGGTGACAATGACACAGACTCCGTGGGCACAATGATGTGTTTTGATGCTGCCTTAGGAAAAGTGACCCAATTGAGCTTTATTGGTCTTGAATTAAGTAAGAAAACCAAATAAATAAAATTTCAGAATATGTATGAATATATTTAGACCAAAAGGAAATTTATTAATGACCCAAAATAATGTGAGTAGTAAACAAAGAGATTGTAACTCCGCATGGTCACTTAGTTGGGGTAACACAAGTTGCACTAAAAGTCAGAATTTGCAAAGTCGAAATTTTTAGTGAGAAGCCAACTGTATAATTACGTTCTCCATCAATAGAACTTTCTCAGTTTATTCGCCTTGTCCCATTAACCAACTGTGCTTGCCTGGATCGTTCCTTTATATCTTACTGCTTTGGATCATAGTCTCTGTACTCAGAAAGCAGATTTTTAACTGTCTATTTTGTATCTGCGAAATGCCTGTGGTTGAGTTCTTGTTTCATCTGATTAGTGTGTGTGTGTGTGTGTGTGTGTGTGTGTGCGTGCGCGCATGTACATGTGTATATTATGTAGAAATACTACATACATAACAGCAATCCATATGTGATATTTTATATGTTTATGGTATCACAGGCATAAACACTAATGAGTTTAGGTTATGTATCTATAGCAGTATTTCTGTCTCTGTCTGTCTGTCTCTGTGTCTTATTTTGTCTCTTTGTGTCTATCTGAATATCTGTCTCTCTCTCTGTACCTCTATGTCTCTCTGTCTCAGTCTTTGTCTGTCTGTCTGCCTGTCTGCCGGTCTCCCTCTCTCTCTTCCTCTCTCTCTTCCTCTCCCTCTCTCTCCCTCTCTCCATCTGTCTCTTTCTCCCCTAAATTATTTATTTTGATCACCAGTAGATGTCTCCCTTTCCTGACTGAAGCTTGACATCCTACAAGATGGCCTGGGGTTTCCAACAAAAATCAGGTTTTGGTATGAATGTTGTATATGCTGCTTCCTTGGATAGAAAAATGTTGCATTGGGGCATTTTAATTTTAAGGTTATGCAACCAATTCTCCATGCTTTGAGAATTTCCATTTTGACTAAAAGTTTATGGAGGGTTGGGTGTGTGTGTGTAAAGAAATTTCTCAAAGTTCCTAAAGTAGTTTTAAGGATGTATGAATCAAAAAGATCTAAAGTTGAATTAGGGAATGAAATGTCTTTCTAAATCTAAATGTTCACTTAAAAATTGCATGCATTTAGCTATAAGCAAGAACAAAAATACTGACTCACTTTTGAGAGATTCTTTAGTTCTCAAGGTGGTGCAAGACATTTTGAATGATACTCATGCTGCCTGGGTGAATGTAAAACACCTAGTGCCAGTTGTTCTTCAAGGGAGAAAATCTACACAGCGAGAAATACCCACATGGAAAACTTCCTGCAAGAAAATCCCAGCGATAAGGCAGAAGTTTTGAGTCCTTCTGGTTCCTCTGACATTTCTTTGCCCTTTCCCTAGTTTGCTTCTTAAATATTCCTGGAGGTGTGCGTGCGTATATCATCTGCTTGGATTTCTCCTTGTGAACTCACCTTACTGTGGTCTGTAGCAGGCCCTGGGACACTTAGTGAGAGATTGTTAAGCACTGTGTAGCATGCTCATTGTGAGTGTGCTACATTCTTTCATGTATTTTTAGACATACCTGCAAAAAAAAAAAAATACTAATGGGCCTGTCACTCACTGTTTTATTTTCCTTGGTGCCCATTTTGAGAAGTTCTGTGCTTTAGGAAAACTGGCCTGAGATTATTCTGGCACTATTTGAGATGCTTAAGGCCTACAGCTATTTCATACTGAGTTATTTAAATATCTGATTCCTAAAACCTTTTGCCATGCCATTCCACAGGAGAATACATATACAAGTACAAGTTTAGTTGAATCGATTTTCAAACTAGTAAATTCTTTATCGAACAGCAATTTTTATTGTGGCATACGATGCATAATGTAGAATTTATCGTTTTAATCACTTGGCACTTCAGTGTCATTCAGCATCTTCCCGGGACTGTACGAGCATCAGTGCTTGGGATCCTGTACGCTTTCGTCACCCTCAAGGAAAGCACGGCACCCATCCAGGGCTGCTTCCCATTGTCCTGTCTTCCCCGTTCCCAGCGGCCACCAATCTGCCTCTGTCAATATAGGCCTGCCCCCGCGGAGATTTCATCTAAATATAATCAGCTAATTCGTGGCCGCTGTGTTTGACCTCTCCACTTAACATGAAGCTATGAGGGTTCATCCAGCTTGTGGCCTGTAGCAATACTTCATTCCTTCCTATGGCTGAATAATATTTTATTGCATGAGTTCCCTGCTATTTGTGTATCAACCTTTCAGCTACTATAAATAATGATTCTATGAACTTTCATATATATATATATATATATATATATATATATATATATACAGGGTGCTCAGGGTCTCATTACTAGATTGGACTCTTAGTGATCCCCCTGTTTACAGCCTCCCAAAAGCTAAGATTACAGGCGTGCACCACCACACCTAGTCTCAACTGCTGTCTCAGTGCGTCCCAGGGGTAAGTCCAGGCATGGGAGTCCTGGGGATCGAACGTCAGGCCCCTGTACTTGCTTGCAGGTGCTTTAATCCACTGAGCCATTTGGCTTGCCCTTCTTGTGCATGTTTTTGTTTGAACATTTGTTTTTAAATCTTTTGAGAGGAATTGTTTGCGGTGTCACTTTTAAGATGTGAATGCTCCTTCAGAGACTCGTTAATGTGATGTATGGCAGAAGCGGCCTATTCAATGGCAAAGCAGTACTGGACATCCAGGATCTACTCTCATCATAATCATGATTATATCTGTTAGTTTGTAATCTGACTCATTTTGAAAATAAGCAAACAAAACCCCAGGGAGTTTCACTGTCTTAATTCTACAATGTAAATAATAAGTATTGTGATCAGGCCCAGAGTCCAAGTGTGCTAGTTCAACGTCTTTTATATTATGTGATGACATGTACTAGGGTCTTTTTAGCTTTTCACTATATTTGTGATATTGGTCCTGAATCACCCATTTTGGTTGCTTATGACTAATGGAATTTTTGCTACTGAGAAGCCCTGGAAAAGGCTGTTGAGGCTAGTAGACTACAATGCTCTTCAACGGAGCAATCACTGATGATATAACTTACTGTGTCAATCTGTTTGTGCTTCTGTAACAGAATACCTGAAGTTGGGTACTTGGTAAAGCAAAGAGATTTGGATCATGGTTTATTGGATGAGGGGTCCAAACACCACAGCATCAGCATATTGGTGAAGGGAC
>NDGN011293598.1:0-11370 GCA_002564285.1 Tympanoctomys barrerae
AGCAGCTGATACTTGAAATTTTTTTTCTTTTTATTATTACTTATTTTTCTTTTGGATTGCTTACAACCTTTCTTTGTTATTGTTCTTTTCTTTTTCTTTCAAATAATCTTGCATATTTATATCCAGTAACCTGAACAATTAATTTGAACATAACATCATGCAATACAACAATCATTATTGAATTACTATACTTTGTTTTGTGAAATTTTGTATTGTTTCCAGTGCTGTCTTTTTCTATCACAATTTTCTATTCTTAAAAAAAAATTAAATTAAAATTAAAAAATAAAATTAACCTCCAAAGCGTCTGTAAGAGGAAAATAGTGGAATTATGATCAGATGATGCAGGGGGAACAAAAGCCTGGAACACACAGCACTACCAACTGGGAAAGAAAATGGCCCTCCCTCCCTTTGTCTCCTGTCTGGGACAGTGGGGAGATAAAGAACCGACTCATCTTTGGCTTAATTCTTCTTCCAGAATTATGCTGTCACCAACTGGCTGCACAGCAGGCTTCCTCTCTATCTATCCTCCTGTTTAGCACTGCACTCTTCTTGCTTTCTCTGTTCTCACCTGCACCAATGTGTGAGCTCCCAGAGGGCAGGAACGGCATGGAAGCCCTTTGGCACCGATGTGTACTTACTGACTGTGACAATGGATGATTAAGTGCTTCGTCCTCGCTTACCTTTGGGCTTCAGGGTGATGCCACTCATAAAACTGTCATCGACTCTATCCAGAAGGTCCAATTATTTCTTCCTCAAGTTACTTTTACTTTATTCACTTAGGAGTACTTCACAATTTGGTTGTTTTGGACTGATGCATAAAAGCCCACCACAGAAACAAGAATTACAGAATTACTCATGGGTTATGATGTGGTCCACCTGATAATCCATTCTCTAGTATATAATGAAATAGCTTGAGAAGTTATTTTGTGTTGCAAGATTAGCCAGATTCTTTTGCAACAGTGAGAAGCTGATCTCATCACTACAGGGCTGGGAGAGTCTACACCAGGAATCCAACAGCATTTCTGTTCCTGCTAAGTGGACTCAGCAATTGAAAAGTGACTCAACCACCAAAGTGAAAGTGGTAATATATTTGCTTGAAATTTCTGACAAAAAAGTAATTTCTGTTTATTAGAAGTGTCATGTCTGAGCAGGTCTGCATAGAGTCAGTTGTGAGGCTGGACACCACAGTTCCCATCTGGCTGCCAGTCTGAGAGGGAAGCGACACTAAGAGGTAGAATCAGGGTAAGATGGTGAACGAGACATGCTGCCCCAATTTCAACTCCTGCCCCGACCCTCAATACAAACCAGTATAATCTGTTCCTACTGTAGTTCCATCCATATTTTCTGTTGAGCCACTGATAAATGTCCAGGAAAAGCAGAAGAAAACATTGTACCACTTATTTAGTCCTGTGTTTCCTTGCTTTTATATTTCCACAATACTGATGCTGATAAGTCGTAATTCTTTTCGAACACTGGCTTTGTACTGGATTATCTACTAAGGATATTGATGGGGATCACCACATTCAATCCTTCCAACAGTTTTTCCTGGTCCTAACTTCTCCCAAATGAAAAAATTGGGGAAATAGAACTTAAATAACTCAGATCTCGTACTGAACATCAGTGACATGTTTACTAATTCTGAATGCCAGAGATAAATCCCATGTTAGGCTCAATTTCACATATATTTGTACTTTCCCAGCATAAATAATGGTCCAACTTTTTTTCTTGTAAGTCCCTGCCTGCCACAAGCATGGGCATTTCAGAAGGATGGAACTTGTCAGTGTGGTGGACTTTATACCCTGGACCAAGGGCCAGTGTATAGCATTTCAGGTGCTCTATAAATATCATGTGAATGAATGACCAGCAAACATGAGCAAATGGAGAGTTGTTTTGTGGGTTCAGAGGCAGTAAGTGTCACAGCTGAGTCACGGACTGATTTGCTCCAAGAGGAATAACATGCTACTTAGTAATAACTGTTTCCTTCTGAATGACCATGCCTATGAAATGCACTGATGAATGCTCAAGACTGTGTCCAAAGAAATCTGTAATTTTATTAAGTGCACCAGATACTACTTGTGTTTAAATCCCATAGAGAAGGCTCTAGTAGCACAATAGAGAAAAACCTACAGTATGTAGAGCAGAGAATGTTCAGTAGTTCAAATGCTTTGGCTCACTTTCTTGTGGAATTGTACTTCCTGGCTTTTTCAGACTCTTCCAGATCAATGCCTCCAAATTAGCTACTAATAAAGGTGTAACCCTATACCTTCCACCTGCACAGTACTTCAAAACTTTTGAACCCTTTCATGTGTATTCTTTCATCCAACCCATAACATTGCTGCATGACCAGCAAGACAGATACCAATTTTCCCATGAGGAAGGAAAGACTCTGGGACTTGAAATGACTTGGTTATTAGCATGCAGAAAGTACTTGGCCAGCTGTTCAGAGAACTGACTTCTTACTCTTGTTGTGTTTCTGGCAGCTTCTCCAGTTCCATCAGGGGTTGGAAAAATAACCCATGTAAGCCAAATTGCTGAGACCACCTGCCCTGAGAAAATGAGCTGATATCTGAGAATTGAACCTGAGCAGAGGTAGCCATTTCCAACACAACTCCCCCTGATTCATGTTTGGCTGTAATCTCAGCCTCATTGCTTTCACCTCAAATTCCCCTCTAAACACAAAAGTTAGAGCCATGGTGATGTAAAGGGATATGCTTGCCAAAGCGGTGAGGGAGGGCTTTGTTTCTGTCCTTTATCATCCCTCAGCGCATACATAACCTGGGTCAGTGTCACCTGACATGCCTGATCAACGAAAAGGTGAGCCAATTTAGGAAAAGCACAAACCCTCCAACACACTGGGATATAGTTCCAGGCCTTTTAAAAATTGATCTCAAGTTCCCTTTGGTTTATACTTTTGTTCCCCTGTCTCTCCCCCTCCTTTCACCCTCTTTTCAGTCCCTCCACTTTCTTTCCTTTTTTGCCATCCTATTCTTTTCTTTTCTTTCTTTCCTATTTGTTTTCTTTCTTTTAGTGACAATCATTTTTACTGGAATAAAATTTGAGATGCTCTAGTTACTACTTTATAAAATTAAGGCCATCCTTTTTTTATCCTTAGTACTCACTTTTGAGCTTCTATTTATTGGAGACACTGAAGTATACAAAATAAAACATTAATTTTATCATAGTGGAAATTTGGTCTATTTTGGAATTATTTTACACTGTTTCATCAAAGAAAATGAAACACTTTAAAAAACAAATTCTTTGCCTCATAAATTACCACAAAGCTAAATATAAATATCTCCTGAGATAGTATCCACATATCTCTCTTGGACAAAAACACAACATATAATTCCAAGGGGAAAAGTTTATCTTCAAAATATGTATTGTGCATGTTCCTTATTAAATCCTTAACACATCAAAATTACTACATCTCAAAATTCAATGACAGATAAGTAGTTACAGGTCTTCAGATTTGGAGATTCAAAAAGTACTGTGCCAAAGTAGGCTCCAATTAACACTTCCAGCTCTTGCTAAATTTGATAGAATTTACAATGTGAAAATTGAATGAGAATGTATATCCATAGAGCATTCTTATAAATAGTAAAAGTGCCAAAAAAGAAAGACTGGTTATGCTATTTTTTATTTTTAAAATACTTTTAAGAAATGTGTTATTCCCAATCACCACAGCACCTGATTACCTTCAAAATGATCTCACAAACGCAGAGTTATGTGCTTTATTAACAAGAGGCTGTGTGATCATGCACTGAGAAAGAGGGAAATAAATGACCTTCAGAAAGTATTATGTCGAAGAGGTTGATTCTGGCATAGATGTACATTTTCACACTCATTACAATACAATTGTATATTTCTTTCAGAACTGCTACTATTTTATCAAATAAATAAGTGCTTTTGTTAAAAAAGAGGAAATTAATAAATACCAGGAACTATGAATTTCTAAAGTCATTTATGTTAAAATTCAGAGTTAGCACACATTTGTATCTCACAAAATGCCACTGTTTTACTGTTTTTATAAGTCAAAATGACCAGTTATCAGCAATCTATATGTTTCAACCTAATCGCCAATTATCAAGAAATAACCTTCTTGATTATTTGTTCAAGTATTGCAGTTTGCATAAGATAATTTCAGAGACTTGATCCATGCGAATAAGATGCACAGGTCTAAATATTTCATTATTTCTCTTTGAGAAAGTCCCCAGAGTTAAACAAATGACCAAAGGTAGGATGGACACTGGTAAGTAAGAAGAACATGATCAAATGCAAAAGGAAACAAAGGATGGGGAGAGGAAAGGAAAAGAGTTTAAAAAATAAAGAATGGGAAAAATGGAAACAAATCTTCTGCAAATGAAGAAGTAAAAAAAGGATAAAGAGAGGGTAAGGAATGGGAAAAAAATTAATATATATATATATATATGCACAAGATATATACATACACAAATTCCCTATGATGAATGTGAGCACTATGTATAGCAAATATATACTAATAAAAAGTTTTAAAAATAATAGGAAACATAATTTACAATATTTAAATTGGTTTCAAGGTAGAATTAGATTTTATGCTCTTTTTTAATATTAGAGTAATTTATTCTCAATGATATGCAAATTATTTTGAATTTAAGAAATATATATTTTATTTATGTTTTAACTATTTATTTTTATTCATTTTAATGAGAAAAAAGATAAAATAGCAATGAAAGTTTCAAAACAGGTCAGTAGGATGGCTACAATAATTAATACATTGCATATTGTCCTCATAGTAGTTATTCAGAGGACAAGATGCAGACATGATATTGTGTTTAAACAATATTAGTACAAACCTTTCTTCTCAATGAACGAAGAGAGAAAGTAGCTGTATATCTATCCTAGCTATCTTGTGAGCACATATATTTTTTTTCACAACAAAACAGTCCTTTATTTACACTTTTGCATAGTAACATGTGACACTAGGTTGCCTAGCAACTAATAGCTGACCTTAACCAGACAGGATGTTCACCTCAGGAGTAAGGTAGCTTATTTGTTTTAGGCATTGGGCCTAGTCCTACCTACACATATTTGATTGATTTCTTAGCTTTGTGGCTCCCAACATATCCGCCTTTTTCATTTTGCTTTGTCAGAATGGATGTTCCACTGCAGTTAGAGAAGCAGTATTTGGAGAAGTCTTTAAAGGACCTTTTCATACCTGAAGCCAGTCCAAAGATTGTAGGTACTTGAATTCAGCAAAATGACCCAATATAGTCCAATAGTCTATAATAGTAGTGAGTTATCAGCACAACTGGCAGTTATCAAAAGTTGTTGACTTGAGCCTTTTATAGTTCAGCACATTAATATGGCACTAGTTTTTATACCTTGTGATTATATTTTTCTGCTGGATGGTTAAGTCCAAGTTAAAGCAAGACCTATATAACTAAGAATGTAACTTTTGTATCTGACAAGGCCAGTCAAATCTCCTCAGGATTTACCTGGAACCATGTACTCTTATTATACCTCTACTCATTTCGTTTTTCTTCTCTTTTTTCTTTAAGCAGTGATTGAACTCAGAACCTTGCCATTGCCAGTAGCTTTCAAATCATTTCTGCTTTAAAATACTTATTGACATCTCTATAGTATCACAGACCCAGCATTAATTTTCTTTTGGTCATACTAATATTCTTTTGATGTTGGTCATATCTTTATAAAAATTTCTTTCTGTATCTCATACACACCAAGTGTCTTAATTACTTTTCTTGTTGCTAAGGCAAAATACCCAATATCCAAAGTTAAAGAGGGAAAGGTTTATTTGGCTCAGTTTGGAAAGATTTCAGTCCACTGACTGCTATGCAGAATGGTACATTGCAGAGGGTCAACCATCCATGGTAGTGTAAGCCAGAAAAAGCAAGAGAGGTTGACTGATAAATTTCTATGCCTTCCTTTATGAGAAAGACATTAGTCAATATCTAAGAGTTGCCAAAATCCTAACAGTCTCAACATTGCTGAAAAGTCAAAGCCTCAAGTCTCTTCTGAGATTTAAGGCAAACTCTTAGCACCAAACTCCTGAAAATAATGAGAAGAATCTTAAACACTTCCAACATTCAATGGCACATAATAAATATTTCCATTCCAAAAGTTTCAAATAGAAGAGCCGACCAAATAGCTCATCAGATTAAAGCACCTGAAAGCAAGTGCAGGGGCCAGGGTTTGATCCCTGGGCCTGACATGCTGGCCCTGCCCCTGGGCTGTAAGCAGGGGATCACTATGAGTCCAATCTAGTTGTGAGACCTTGAATACCCTGTAGACCCTTCCCTAAAATACAAAAAAAAAAAAGTTTCAAATAGAGATACAAAGGAATAGGATCAAAACAAGTCCAAACTCCAGCAGGAAAAACATTAAATCCTATTGTTCCATCTACATTATCTGAGGCAATCTTGAGTAAAATATGAATTCCAAAGGCCATTGATGGGTTCGTTCTTATGTCACTGCTGGTGGTTCTCTCTTCAGCCTACTCTGCTATTTCTTTGCAGTTTTTCCAGATGATCCATCCACTTTCCTGGTTTCCTCAAACCCCTAGGGTCTCCACAGCACCTTGGGATTCACACTCACAGCTTCATACAACTCCCTCTCAGAGGCACACTGTCTGGTCTCTCGGGCCTTCTGAAATGTGATAGAAGTCTGCTGACCTCACAACAATTCCATTCTTCATGGATCTAAAACCATAGCCTTGTGGATTATTCCAGGGTCTTCTGCCAGATGGAGAAGTGACCAACTTTCCTTCTGTATTGGATGTAGAGGTTCAAGAACTATATCACTGAGTACTCTGAATCCATTGCGAGGAAGAAATTCACTATGTTGCCAACATTGGGGGACATGGTGTGGCCACTATCATTTTTGAACATGGTGCTCTGAAACTTCCTTCTCAAAGCAAAGTCTTTCACTTCTACAGTTCTGAGGCTCCTAAGGGCATAGTCTTTCTGCTTCATGTTCTACCTTTAAGTCATCTTTTGTATTCCCCTCTTCCTTCTCAGAAATCAAGGTCTTCAATGGAATTTCCATTCTTCCCAAACTCACAATATTTTAAATCATTCTGTTAAGTTCTTTACTCTTAATTCTCATCATAAATCTTTCCCAAAGCCCCCAAGAGTAGCCTGGACATTGTTTCCATATTAGACTACCTTTAAATTTCTTCTGCCAGATTAATTAGTCTTGGTCTCAAGCAAAGTCTTTGAACATGAGCAACATGCAGACAAACTTTCTGAGAAGCTATAACACACATATTCTGGATTCCAGCAATCAATATAGTCCCTTTTGCCATAAGATAACTCTGGAGACTTTTCTTTACTGGCAGGATTTCTATAAGCGTTCTGGTCTTCTGTGCTCTGACTACAATCTCCTGTATAGTACAATTTAGGGTCTTCCAGCTCTGCTTTTTCAGCCATCATCTCCAAATCATTCCAAGCTCTTCCAACAAACTATTATCAAAGGCTCCTAAATCAAATGGTCAAATAGAGTCACAACAACACCCCCACTTCTGGTACCAGATCTTGTCTCAGTTGCTTTTTTCATTGCTGAGACAAAATATTCAATAGCAGGGGTGCAGGGGAGACACCTCAGTGGAATAAGCGCTTCCATGGCAAGTGCAAGGGCCTGAATTCAATCCCTGGTTCTGAAAACAAAAAACAAACGAACAAACAAAGAAAAAACACCTCAAGAGCAATACACAAGGCTTACAAAGCATGGTCTTCTCTTGTTTCCAGAAAGGTCTTTTTAACTGTACATGTAACTACATATGAGGCAATTGTTATAAAAGAAATATATTGAAATGAATCTGGCTCAAAAAAATGACTTATAAGCAGAGACCTTCAGGATGAATTAGGTGAGTGTGTAAGGAGGTAAGCACCTGCATGCTTGTGGCAGGGGTCTGAAGTCCATGAAAGTGCTTCGGCTTAGGAGTGAACAAGATAGCTGAAAAGTGTAAAAGGCCAACCTGATGACTTAAGAAAAAGTAAGGAAGAGTATGGGGAATAATGAGGTCAGAGTGATTATGTCAATAAATGTGATATAATTTCAAGAGCTTGTAGTTCGTGTTGAAAATTTTAAAGGCTCTTTTAGAAGTCATAAAAACATGTATCAGAAAAGGAATGTTATGACATGATTCTATGTCTATAAAGACAATTATGAATGCTTAGAGAAGAAATCCATGGACGCAAATGCTGATAGAGCATCAGTAGATAGGGAAAACCAAGTAATATATACTGTTTGATTTAGAGTATGGCATTAGATATAGAGAGGAGGTGAATGAGTATGGAAAGAAAAGCAATGTATTGAGAGTGATAACCAGGACTCAGGATTGAGCAAAATGTGCTCAGTTCCACCACTCATCAAAAATATAGACTCAGAATTTTACCTCCTGCACTCCCAGCATGGTGAGAGTAATTGTGAGCCTTGGTAAAACTCAGGAGCTTTAGATAGCTTCTCAAAGGGGAAAAATTTCACCACTGTACCCCTTGCCATCCTGAAATCCAAAATGAGCTCCAAGTACCTTGCTGAGCCATGATGGGAAGGAGAAACCCCACCACTGTTCTGGCTCCCAGCAAACCTCTATTGGTGGGTGAGGAACCCTTGTGCCTGACCCACACTCCTACACTGGGGGTCAGACAGCCAGTACAGGAAGCACACAAGACATAACAATCATCTTTACCACAGGAACTGAGGGTAAATCCACTCTAACAAGGGAAGTATATTGTGTACAAACTCCTAATTTATGATTGGTTTTGTTATATACCTACTGATCTTGCTTCTATGCTCTAAAGTACAAAATTGGTAGTTACCACAGTTGCTCAGTTCTTAAATTGTGCTGATTACTAACTTTACTGCTGTGGCTACGATGTTATATCTGTTGCAATCAGTTGTTCTCACTTGTGTAACAATATTGGAAATTTCTGTGGTAAGAACCTCACCACACCCCTATACCAAAAGACTGGGGACTGGGAAAAACAGAAAGCAACATCTCACTCCCAATTTATTGGGAAGGTAGGATCATGGAACAGACACAAATCAAGAATCTCCTACACAGAGAAGATATCCCTGAAGTACAGACTATTCCTGGAGAGGTCTTGATATTAGAGATATAGCTACCTATAACGAAAACTGACAAGGATTATAGCAGAAAAAAAAAATTTGAAATAGGAAATATCAAAACAAAAGACCAAAATGCAATCCAAGATCTCCAGTTCACCCAGAGTGTGTATAGGAAACATCAACATAGAAGATATTTCAGGTATGTGATTTCCAATTTCTTCTAAAAAAAAAAAAAGAAAAGAAAAGAAACTCAATAAGGTTATAGAAGAAATCAGATCAGAAATAATCTCTTAGGTTAAAAAAATGACAACCATAATGAAAGTATTTCTCAACCTATATAAAGAAGACACAGATTAAAAAAAAAAGAAGAAGAAGAGCACAGAAGAATGATGGATACCTTGAGTGAACAATACAGGAAAGAATTCAAATGCATGAAACAGATGCAAAGTGATATCCAGGAAATTAAAAATTCCATTGAAAGTTGGCAAATCTGCTAGCACACAACTGAAGATACAATTTTGGAATTTGAAGCCAGCATAGAGCTAGCAATCATGAAAGGAAAGATCTTTTAAAAATAAAAAGGAACCAGGAAATAACAATTCAACAGCTGCAAAATGATGCAAAGTGAAACAATATAAAACTGATACGTGTCAATGAAAAAGCAGAAGTCAACATAAAAGACATAAAAAAGAGTATTTGCAGAAGTAATAGCAGAAAATTTCCCAAGCATGAGAAAAGAATCTGGCATAGACTTAAGTGAGGCATATAGAAACCCAGTTACTCATAACCAAAATAAATCTACGCCAAGACATATAATAATCAAGATCCCAAAAATTCAGCACAAGAACAGAATATTAAAAGCTTCAGAAAAAAGAAACATCATTTATAAAGGAAAACCCATAAGAATCATTACAGATTTCTCAATATACACCATCAAGTCAAGAAGAGCATGGAATGAAGTACTTAAGATCTTGAAAGTAAACAGCTGCCAAGCCAAATTGATTTAACCTGAAAAATTATATTTCAAAGTTAATGGAGAAATGAGATACTTCCATGACAAAGGATAACTACAGAAATTAATAGCCACTAAACCAACTCTACAAAAAATACTGAAAGATATTCTAAAAAGAGTTAAAAATAGCCACAATTCCAAGAATAGCAATAGAAAGGAACCACCAAGTTGGACAAGTGTTAAAAAGAGGGACAGACAATAAGGAACCAAGAGGAGGAAAATAATATGACAAAGATAAACCAATAGATGTCAGTTATAACCATTGTCTTCCTTACTTTCTCTTATTGCTGAGACAAAGTACTTGACAGTCAAAATTAAGGAAGGAAATGTTTATTTAGCTCAGTTTGTAGCGGTTTCAGTCCATACTTGACTGGTTCCAAGGCAGAATGGCACTTGGAAAAGGGCAACAGTTCATGGTGGTAGACAATAGCAAAAGCAGAAAGAGCAAAAAGGGAAAAGCAGAGAGCAAGCCTCTTTCTTTCACTTATATTGTATGCAAGCTACTGGCCCCAAGATGGGTGTTGCCCTCACACCCATAACCCAGCACTGGACCATAAAGCAAATAGATATATTTTGTGGAAATATATAGAAAAATAGATAGATATAATATCTTATAAAATATATTGAAGTAAATGCAAAGGAATTCAAATTATCCCATGCATATTATCTGACTATAGTACACTGAAAATGGAGATTATTGACATAAAAAACACAAAACTGAATAACATGGAAATTAAATAACACCTTCCTGAAAAAACAATGTGTTACAGATGAAATTAAAGAAGAAATTGAACAACATTTAGAAGAACATAAAAAGGTAGATACAACTTACCAGAGCCTTTGGGACATAAAAGCAATCCTGAGAGAGAAATTTATAATGGTGAATTCTCACAGTAGGGAAACAGAAATAGCACAAATAAAAACATCTTATGTTGCACCTCAAGCTTCTAGAAAAAGAGGGGCAAGCCAATCCCAAAGCCCAAAGAAGGCAGGAAAGTATGAAGATCACAGAAGAAATTAATGCAATTAAAGCTAAGGAAACAATGCAAAGAACTGATAAAGTTGGTTCTTTGAAAGAAAAAAATCAAACTGATAAATTCCTAGCCTACCTTATCAAAAAAAAAAGAGGGAAAGAAAAAACAAATTTATGGAATACGAAATGAAAAGTATGAAATTACTACAGATTCTGTAGAAATTCAGAACATCATCCATACCTACTTTGAAAATAGCTACTCTCACAGGATGGAAAACAAAAAAACTGGGCAGATTCCTACATTACCAAATCAGAATCA
>NDGN011293599.1:0-10462 GCA_002564285.1 Tympanoctomys barrerae
CATGCCAGCCCGCCCCGCCCCCTGGTGGGCTGAGCTGGCCACACACACACACACACACACAAACATAAATAAAAGCTTTTAAAAATAAATAAATAATAAATATATTCTGCTAATTAAAAAAAAAAAAATCTAGGGCCAGCCAAATAGCTCAGCAGATTAAATTTCCTGCAAGTGGGCGAAAGGGTTGAGGGTTCAATCCCTGGCCCTTCTGTTCAATCCCTGGCCCCCGGGGCATGCTGAGACAGCAGTTGAGGCTGGGCATGGTAGTGTACCCTGTAATCCCAGCTCTTGGGAGGCTATAAACAGGCAGATCTTTAGAGTCTGATCTAGTAGTGAGACCCTAAAAACCCTGTAGACCCTTCCCTAAAATACAAACAAAAGGCATCTGCCAAAACCCTTGCTTGCTGGGCGTGGTAGCACGCGCCCATGATCGCAGGAGTCAGGCTGCTGCTGGAGGATTGCTGTGAATTCACAGCCAGCCTGGACTATACACTAAGACCCTGTCTGGAAAAAAAAGACCTATCCTGACATCAGAAGGGGTAGGAGGGCAGCTCAGTGCAAAGGCCCTGGGGAGTAGAACCAAGAAAAGCAGGAATAAGCCTAAGCCAGTGAGGGAAGCGGTGAAGGCCAGGGCAGGAACCCGGTGGAGCCCAAGCGCTGGAGAGGCGAGGCCTCTGGGAAGAGGGCCATGGGAGACGGTGTGTGCACGTGAAATCTCTTAAGTAGACAGGATTGTAGTTGCCCCAGAAAGCAAGTGCTAAGAGAATGTTTTAAACCACATCATGCCAGTGGGTATAGGGAGCTAGGTATGGTTTACCAGGATTTGACACGGACACATCCTTAGAAATGCGCCAAAAGTGGCCCAAGAAAACAGCAAGCCCTGGAGCTGGGGCACGCTGGATTCCTGCAGGGTGCTGCTGGCGCCTGTGCCTGCCTCCCCAGGGCCCTGGGAGCTGCATCCACTCTTTGTGACTCCCTCATGAGGAAGGTGGGGCGGGCAGGAACCTCCCCCGGGGCCCGTGTGTAGAGAGAGTCCAGGCCGGCTTGTGGTCAGGTTGGTCTTCCACAGGCCTCACAGGTGGCCCCTGAGAGGCAAGGGATGACAAAGGGGTCCTTGCAGACCCACAGGAGGTCCTACCAGCCACACACTTCTGCTCTCTCCAGGGCACCTCGGGATTGGGGTGGCCTGTCACAGTCCTGAGTGAGGGCGGAGGAGGTAAGTCCCTGAGATCTGAGAACAGCTGACCCTTGCACATGGCTAAATGTGGGCCTGGAGTGTGGGGAGGCAGCAGAGGAGGCAGACAACCCAGAGCAAGCCCTGCTGAGCAGTTAGCCCACTGGCCACCCTGTTGGTGCCCGAGGTCCACGGTCCACAGCTGGATGTGGGAGGGGAGAATCCAGCAAGAGCAGTCAGCAGAGATGGTCTGGGAGAAGATAAACCCAGGGATGTCTCTCCTGAGCCCCAAAGCTCCCGTGAGCCATCCTGACCCCTACTAGAAGTTTTGGGGCCACTGTGCCCTGCTGTGTGGGGCACCAGCCTCCCTCTCCTAGGCCTAGGACTGTCAGGTGTATCTGGGTCCAGCACCCTACCCCTCCCACAGGGGTACCCAGCTCAGGAACAGGGCCTCGGGAAGACTCGGCCCTTCCTGACCTGGCCTCCCCTCCTGCAGCACCGCCTGCCTCTGCTGGCCCTGCGCCTACCTCCATGCTGCCCTCCTGAGTCACCCTGCTCCAATTGCTGGAGCCTGTTCCTGCCCCTGCCTGGAATCAGTGGGCCCTTTGGGCACAGCCTGGCATGCAGAGCAGTGTGGAGTGGGGTGAGCCCTCTGCACAGCTATGCACCACACGTGCCCAGTTGCAGGGATAAGGGGTTCAAGGAAAGCCGTGCCAGGCCAGGGTGCTGCCCTAGGCACATCCCTTTTGGCCCGAGGATCCCCAGTTGTCCCTCAGGTATCGGACTCCAGGGCAGGTCCTGGTCCCTAAGGAGGAAACCAGTTCTGGACCCCTGCCTGCCCCTCCAGACCCAGCTCCTCTGGCACAGAGAGGCCACTGCTGTAGCCACGACCCCCAGGACCCCTCATCCACTCCTTTCCCTACCCACCAGGCACCAGGGCTTGACTCCTACCAAATGTACAAGCCTGCACAGGGATGACTCTGGTCTGTCCTCTCTGCTCCTCTCACCCTCAGTGAAGATAGTGATCCGCGGAGACAGGAACACGGGCAAGACTGCGCTGTGGCACCGGCTGCAGGGCAAGAAGTTTGTGGAGGAGTACATCCCCACGCAGGAGATCCAGGTCACCAGCATCCACTGGAGCTACAAGAGTGAGTGCCCCCGACCCGGCCTCCAGCGGGAACCCCAACAGGGACGTGGAGGTCATCCTGAATGGCCCATCTGGGATTTGGAGCTGTGAACCCCATGTCAGGGCCTGAGCTGTAGCTCAGGTGAGCTAGCACGCAAACATCTCCAGAGACTACGGCTCTGTGACCGCGCACCAGGCACCAGTGCTCACCCTGCAGGCTGGCACATCGCCAGTGGCTCTGGGGAGGGGGGGGACGACAGACTAGTGCCGGGGCCAGCCCTGAGGCCCCTGAGCCCCGTGACCCTTCTGCATACTCAACAAGGTTTTCCTTCGTTTCAGCCACAGACGATGTAGTGAAAGTTGAAGTCTGGGATGTGGTCGACAAAGGTGAGAGCTGCAGCTCTGTTCCCTCCCTGCGCCCGTCACCTCGGTCTCAGCTCCTCTCTGGTCCCGTCCTACAGAGGACCTGCTCTGCCTGTCCCGGGTCCATCTGTGCAAGGCTTGGGTTCACTGTTGTGGGTACTGTGGGCAGTGTCAGTTAGCTTCTACCGTGCCCAGTGAACAGGATGGGCATGTGGCGTGGACCTGCGGGCTTGCACCCTCGGTCGCTCGAGCATTTCTAGCCCCTGAATGGATGAGCACTAGCAAGGGGGTGTGTCGCAACCTCTGGCCTCACGGGCCATTTGAGGAGTTGCTTGTGTCAGCCAGCCAGATAGTACCTGTCACAGCACCCTGAGGGCATGGAGGGAGCTGGCTGTAGAGCTGGCAGGGACACCTGGTCACGTCCTCGTGGTGTACACCTGACACCAGGACACACAGGAAGCTGCTTTACCCTGGTGCGCGCGTCCTTGTGGCCTCGCTCTGGTCCCTCTCTGGCGCAGGTCTAGGTGATGCCTGCTTGCCTGCAACCCTGGTTGCTCAGAGGAAAAGCTAGTCTGTGCACCACTGCAGGAGGAAAGTTTCGCCTGCAGATCTGGGGGTGGGGCGGGGAGACTTGAGTTGAGAGGGTACCCTCTCTCCCCAGGTCACAGGAGGCAGGAAGAAAGAGCCAGAAAAAAATGAGGAAATAAGGGCTGGCCAGGTAGCTCAGCGGACTAAAATGCCTGCTCAGGCAGAGCGCAGCAGCGTCCTGCAGGCCGGCCCCGCCCTGGGCGTGCCGAGAAGGTGACTGCAAACGGGAGACTCTAGGAGTCTGGTCTGTGTAGTTAGATCAGACTGTACATTCTGTAGACCCTGTTCTAAATTCATATATTTTTTTTTCTTTTTTTTTAAGAGCTAGGGAGAAGGGCCTAGGCCAACATCTTTGTTGGGTCCAGAGCTTCCCAGGTAGCTGTCTCACGGGCAGTCTTAGCTTGTGTGTTTAAGGAGGAAGGCTGAGTACTGCTGGTGGGGCTGTGTCTAGGAGGTTAGGGGGCAGATGTGCAGGTAGGGGAGCCTCAGGCTACCATGGCAGGGCAGCTGGGACAGAGCTGGACCCTGCCAAGGGCTGGCCTGTTCTGGTCTAACTCGGGCTCAGGATGCGTGCTAAGGCTGCATAAGTGACAGGAATTTCCTGCAGTGCCCCAGGCACCAGGCGCCAGGGCCTGTGTCCATAGCTGAGGCCCAGCCCCTTCCTTCTGGTGGGCCCCAGGCCCACCTAACCCCATGATACCCACGACAGCGGATGATCTCATCCACCCCTGACACGCTAGATCACAAGCCCTCTTTGATCTCTGGGCGAGGGTGGGTGTGTGCACCCATGTGGCCTTTGGTGCTGGCTTTTTGGTAACAGACCCAGAGCTCTCACCTGCTTAGCCTGGTGGAGCTGAGGCTCTGGAGCAGGTGCAAGAGGGCCTCTCCCAGCTAGCTGTGTTCCTCGAGGCAGTGGGATAGCAGCTGGGCAGCTAGTTGAGGTGCCATTCAGAGGGGTTGCCAGGTGCACAGTGTGTGTAGCCCATGCTGCCACCAACCTCGTGCTCCATACCCTCTCTGCACAGCAGTCTCTGGCACACCCCCATCACATCTCTGAGGCCCTGTCATTGTCCCTGCTCTGAGGGCAAGCGTCCCATCTGCTGTGGCCCCTGGCTGGCTCAGGCTGGCCTGCCCTCCTGACACCTGGGCCCTGCACTGGTCACTGCAGGGGGAGGCCCTTGGTTTCTTGCAGAGGGCCTGTAGGCCTGGGATGGAGGCGACCCCCTAAGCCCTTGTGCAGCTCTGGCCTGCACTGGTGAAACCCATGCAGGTCCTCCGGGCAGGATCTGCTGTTCTAGGGTGTTTGATGCCAGAAGCCTGGGGCTGAAGCATCGGAGTTTCAGTTTCCAGGTAGAGACCCCTGCCCGGACCCCCGGGCATGCTCTTCCTCTCACACGCGAGGCTTGAACACGGTGCCGGTCCTGCTGGGAAGCTCCCCAGTGACGGCCTCATCCTGCCTGCTGGCACCTACCTAGGGGCTCCTCAGGCAGCGCCAAGAGGGAAGGTCCCTCCAGGCCAGGAACTGGCCCCTCACAGCCTGTTTGTTGCGTGATGGGAAGGAGGGCAGCTTGGTCCCTGGCTGGGTGTGCCTGAGCTGCGCGCTGGAGGCTGAGGCAGAGCGCTGGGTGCTTGCTGAATGCCTCCTGGGAGGGGTGCCTGGGAGCAGTCTCTGCAGCCCTGATGTCCTCTGAACTCCAGCTGTCCTGCTGCTGGCTGACGTGGGAGGGAGTGGGTGGCCGGCTGGGCAGGCCCCTCCTGATTCGCCGTCCGCTGCACCTGAGCACAGGGGCTCATGCCAGGCTGGTCAGATGTCGGCCAGAGGCTCCGAAACAGACTTGGGGATGAGGTGCGGGCCGGTATTTTAAGTAAATGAACCCTATTTGTTTCCAACAGCAAGCTGTGCTCCCCACCCAGTGGGGAGGCATGGCCATGTTCGTCTCAGGTGCAACAGCCCCTCAGGGCTTGTGGCTGTCCCCCTGGTAAAGCCCTAGGGACTTTGGGGGTCAACATAGCTGGCAGGACTGGGCCACAGCACTGCCCTCCTTGCAGCCAGGGTATGGCTGGACCATCACCTGTGCCCCGGTCCCCCTCCGGTGGTCCATGCTTGCTTGTGACTCTCAGGGTGTCCGAAGCCCCAGCAGGAGTGTCAGCTCTGGTCTGCCCCACCTCAGTGTTGCCCTGGACGTGGCCATGAGGGTCATGAGGGCCATGAGGGCCCGGCAGCCTTGAGCAGCTGCTTCCTCGCAGCAGACCTGACCTGTCCAGCGGCCACTGAGCCCTGCAGGCCATGCCCTGCACTTCCTGTCCAGCTGTCGGGGCCTGTTCCCTGTTCTTCTGAAGCTGAGTAAGGCACAGGGGCAGGGAGGTGTCCTTGGAAGTCCTGGGCCTGGAGCTCACACACCACAATTGTTGTTTGTCATTTAATAAGGAAAAAGCAAAAAGCGAAGTGACGGCCTGAAGACAGAGAACGATCCCCAGGAGGTGAGCCCTTCGTCCTCGCTGCTCATGGCCACTATGGCCCAGCCGTGCCCCCCTTCAGGCCCTGCTGCTTGCTTCTCTCCCCGTCCTGCCGTGCTGCGGTGGCCACCAGCTGCTGTGCAGGACCCCAGGCCGAGGGTGCATTTCGGGGTGACTCCCGCTGGCCAGCTGCCCATACGAGTGATGCCTGCCTTGCCCCACTCGGCACATACCGCTTTGGGTGCCCCCAGTGTGGGTTGGAACGGCCCGGCCACGTCGCTGTGCAGGGTCCTCTGCTGCTCTCTAGCCCGGGAGAGGAAGCGCTGCACACCGCTGGCCCTGTGTGTGCTCTGGAAGGTTCTAGAGTACCTGTCTTACCAGTCAGTTCCCCATCTCTGGGGTGCCCAGAGCCCGCGACCCCAGGGCAGGTGCTGCCGCCTCATGCCCCCAGTCGTGCCTGTGGCCCAGCAGCGTGCTCTTCCCATGTCCTTCCAAAGGAAGTGCCTCTCAGCTTTCAGATCGGGACAGTGCCGTCTGGCCTCTGCCAGGTCACTGAAAGCCTACGAGGATGGAGCCCCGTCTTACCTGCGCCTTCCTGTCCTAGGCGGAGTCCGAGATGGCCCTGGATGCCGAGTTCCTGGATGTATACAAGAACTGTAATGGGGTGGTCATGATGTTTGACATCACCAAGCAGTGGTAAGAGGGTGCCGCTGGCTGGTAGTGACCTTGCAGGCTGTGGCCCTCTGTAGATACAGAGCACCCTGCAGAGCCCCAGCCTGGAGGCCCTGTTACCGTGTGGACCACCGCTGGGTCCATGTGCACCCCTGCGGGGGGATGGAAGGGCTTAGGCCCTGGCAGAAGGCATGTCCAGGATGAGGCCTGCCCCTCTCAGCCTGCAGCCTGCTAATGTGTGGTAGAATCCAGTGGCTGCTTATGTCATGGGCCCCTGCACCCCCTACTGGCTGACTTGATAGGGGTCACAGCTCAGATTCACCAGAGCAGAGGACAGCAAGCAGAATGAGTGAGGGCAGAGGCTGGGAGCCGGGGGGAGCTGCAGTCTTCCCCCAGGAGCCTTGGGGGTCCACCTCACCCTCGGGGTGACACGAGCTCTCCCTCGGGCACCAAGAGCAATTCCCAGATGCCAACTAAGGGCCAGCCTGCCTGAAGACAGGCCTGACAGCAGCCAGATTTAGAAGTACCCTGTGTGTTCCTGCCCTTTACTTGGTGTGTACAGCCCTGTTGCTGTTAACGGCACACACAGACTGCGTACATTGTCGAAAACTAAAAATGAGAGCGGCACAGTCTGCCCTGCTGTCAGTGTCACTGTTAGTGGCCAGTGAGTGTAACCAGGCTTCTGTTCTAGTGCTGCCTATGTGAGGGCACACGTGCGTGCCACAGAGCACCAATCTCCCACAGAAACCTGTGCCACGCCCGGGGTGAGAGCTCGCACAGTGTACACCAGTGCCGCCTCCTGGCTGGCGCCCACACGTGCAGGGGAGAGCTTGCCCACGTCCCCGGCGTGGCACTGCTTGCTCACCCCCCCACGTGGGCAGTGTCAGCCGTCGCCTGCCTGAGGCAGTGGCTTTGCCACGTGGAGTGGCATGTGGTGTCGGAGCCACCTCCCCGCCAGAGCAGGGTTCTGCAGGGGAGCTTCTGCGGTGGAATGGCCAGGGAAGCAGGTGATGTCCTAAAGGCCAGCGAGGACGGGACAGCTGGGGCGAGTGTGGCCACAGGGCGCCTCTCACGCAGGAACACAGGAGAAGCAGGGTCAGCCGGGGAAGAAGCGGTGCAGATGCTGTCTGGGCCACTGGGACCCAGGCCAGGTGCCTGGGCAGTACCACATGTGGCCAGACCATTGGTGGGGCACTGCCATCCCTCAGGGCCTGAGCCCCTGGCCCTGGTGTAAGGTCAGATGGCAGCACTTTGTCTGGAGCAGCTGCTGCTGAATGCAAAGAAACCACCTGGGTCCCACACGTCCACGAGTGACGTCCCACCACACAGCGCGAGTCTGAGGCAGGAAGGTTACCTTGAGCTCAAGGGCATCTTGAATTACATCATAAGATCCTGTCTCCAACGGCAAGAAAATGATGTAGAAGACACTGCAGCCGCCCCCGCTGTGGGCGTGCGTCGCTGCTTCCTCCACGCGCGCCGAGCTGCACCTTCACTAGCCACTTGAAAGGCACGGAGTGCTGAAGCAGCCCAGGCCAGGCTGCACCTCAAGAGACTCCTCATCGCCCTCTGAACCGCTGGGCAGCCTCTTGCGCGAGAGAGGCCCTGAAGACCTTCGTCCACCTGCAGGAGGCCTGCCTCGTTGGCAGCATGGTGCAGGAGCAGCTGAGGGACAGGGCACCCCAAGATGCTGGCTTTGGCACCCAGGCTGAGGGTTGGGTCAGCCCAAGATGCAGTTAGTAGAGGGTACCGCTGGCAGCAGGTGAAGGTGGCAGTGCTTCCATAAGGGCGGGAAAGGGGGCCAGGACCTGGGCCGCGTGGAGGCATGTCCTCCAGGAGAGAAAGCAGGCCGGGCTGCAGGTGCACGCTCAGCTTCTGCGTGGCTGAGACTTGTTCCCTCCCCCAGGACCTTCAACTACATCCTCCGAGAGCTTCCCAAAGTGCCCACCCACGTGCCTGTGTGCGTGCTGGGCAACTACCGTGACATGGGCGAGCACCGCGTCATTCTGCCTGACGACGTGCGTGACTTCATCGACCACCTGGACAGGTGGGTGCTGCTGGCCTGCGACTGTGCCTGGGCATGGTTGTGGTACTGCAGAGGGACACTGAGGCAGCCTTGCTGGAGATGCAGGCCTGGCTGGGCCTAAGGGAGGTACGAGCTGGGGTGAGCCCCAGGACGAGGGGCCATCTGGCTGCTGTCTGGTCCCTCAGGCCACCGGGAGGAACAACTGCAAAAGCAGCTTAGAACGTGGAGCTCAGCTGGGTCCTGCTCGGCAGTCCCTGGCCCAGCCATAGTGCTGCGCCCCTTCCCACTGAGGGCCTTTCTCACAACACCATTCTCTTCTGAAAACAGACCCCCAGGCTCCTCCTATTTCCGATATGCAGAGTCTTCCATGAAGAACAGCTTTGGCCTGAAGTACCTGCATAAGTTCTTCAACATCCCGTTCCTGCAGCTGCAGGTGGGTCCTGCAGCTGATGGTGGGCGGCTGACTCCCACTGCACCTGCCACCCGCTGGGGCCTGAGAGCTGGTGCTAGCATAGGAAAATCACTGAGGTCTGCAAGGGTTCAGGCGGCTCCTGCCAGGGGCACCCTCCCATCTGTTATACTGCATCCCATTTCCACAGTGCTTTTGCCAAAATCTGGGACCCAGCTCAGTTTCATAACTAATCTGAGGCTTTAGCTGGACAGACTTCCCAACCCTACCAGTGCAAGCGTGTTCCTCTTGCTCTAGGCTGTGGCCCTGGCTGGCATAGGATGGGCACAGGTGGTGGCCAGTTGGGTCTGGACAGAAGATAAGGGTGAGGTGCTCTCTGTCACCTTGCAGTGTGGACTCTGGCAAGTAGAAGCCCCATGTGGCGAGGCAAGTGCCAGGCCCTGAGAGCCTCTGGCTCCCTCTGGTGCAGCGCGACAGAATCCGCAGTGTGGCCCTTCCTTCACAGGACGCCACCTAGCATAGTGTGCAGCCCTTTCCCCTGTCCTCTGGCCTGGGCTACGCCGTGGGTCCCAGTGCTGGGCAGGACATGGGCACGCTGAAGGAAGCCCACTAGACGTGCCTGTGCTGGGGCTGGGGCTGAGCAGGCCTTGGCTGCTGCCGCCCCACTCAGCTGTGTGGGTGTGTCTAGGACCTCGTGCTCACTCAGAAAAGCCAAGCCTGCCTCTTCCTAGTGCCTCTTTCCTGTCCTGTCTTGAGGACGTAATCCAGGCCCTGGTATATGCTGGGCACACACTCTGCCACCGGGCCACATCCCCAACCCTTCTGTTTTATTTTTGTATTTTAGTCAGAGCGTACGTAGATCGGACTTGTAGTGATTCTCCTGTTTTCAGCCTCGCAAAGAGCTGGGCTTACAGGCACGTGCCACCACTCCCAGTCTCAGTGCACCCCAAGGGCAGGCCACTGTTGCTCACTAGGGATCAAGCCCTGGCCGCTGCACCTGCTTAAGTAGGCATTCTAATCCGCTGAGTTATTTGGCCGGTCCTTGTATTTTCTTTTCTGAGACAGGCTCTCACTAAGTTGCCAGGCTGGGCCTGAACTTGCATCCTCCCAGGCAGCTAGGGCGACCTCTTGTGCTACCAGCTTCACCCAGCTCCCCGCTCCTTCCCTTTCTTCCCCTCCGAGACAGCATCTCACTTTGCAGCCAGGCTGAGTGTCCTGCTTCAGCCTCCTGAGTGCCAGGACAGGTAGATGCACTCCACCCATCTCCTTTTGTCTGTATTTCTGCTGGTTTGGTTTTATTAGTTTAGACAAGACCTCACTACGTAACTCAGGTTGACCTTGAATTTACTGTACAGCCCAGGCTTACCTCAAGCTCAGCCCTCCGGCTTCAGCTTCCTGAGGGCTGGCCTTACAGGTGTGTCCACGTTGCTGGTTCCCAGCCCCGTCTTGTTTGTTTTCCTGGAGATAGGGTCCCACTGTCTAGCTTATGCTGGTCTTGAACTTGCACTGATCCCCCTGCTTCAGCCTCCCAAGTGCTCAGATTACAGGAGTGCACCACTACACCAGCTCCTTTTTCTTTTTCTTTTCTTTTTTTTTTTTTTTTTTTTTTTTTTTGCAGAACCAGGGATTGAACTCAGGCCCTTGTGCTTG
>NDGN011293617.1:0-17532 GCA_002564285.1 Tympanoctomys barrerae
GCCTGGCCAGGCTCTCCTCTCCGGGCACCCTCGCCGACGCCCCGCTGCGTCCAGCCCGGCGCCCCGCGAAGCCTCCCGCGGTCGGCGGGAGCTGCGGTCGGGGGCAGCGGAAACGGGGGAGCAGCGCGGAGCTGGAGTTCGGCGGCGGCGGGCAGCCCGGGGGCCACCGCCCGCGCCGAGACCCTCCGAGCGTCCTCTGGCTGCCCTGAGCCGGGGCCGCTGCCCGGAGCTCGGCCGGCAGGCGCCAGGGCGGGCTGCCCACTGGTGGAGCCGGCGCGCCCTCCACCGCCCGGGAGCCGTGCGCTCCGGAGTTGGCTAGCCCGGCCGGGGCTGCGGGCAGCGAGCCCGGGAACGGCGGGCCGGGGCCGGGGCCGGGGCCGATTCCCGTTGCCCGGGGCCGGGAAGCGCGGCGCGGCGCCGCCTTGGTGCTGTGCGTGCGGGTAGGACTTTGGCTGCGGTGGTGGCTGATGGGGACCGCCGGGACCCCGCCGCCGAGTCTTCGGAGCGAGCTGGAGCCCGCGTCTGGCAGAGCCCTGGCGACTTGGAGAGGAACCGGCAAGCGTGGCTCCTGCGGGCGCAGGGTGGGCCTGCACCCCGGGAGAATGAGCGGGGCCCCGGCTTCTTCTTGCCGAGCTCTGCAGCCCTGCTCTGCGCCTGGGGAGCGCCGGGCCCGCGAGGCGGTGTGTGCGGCCGCTCCGGGGCGCCCCTGGGTGGAGGCAGAGGGGCCGCGGGAGTTGCAGAGACCCCCTCTCGTGGCCGATCGGCCTCGCTGCCTCCTCCCGAGCCTCGCTGTGGTAACCTCAGAGATAAACAAGTGCGGGCGGCCAGAGCCGGCCCTGAGGCCGCAGGGCTTGGGAGGGTGCTCGGGGCGCGCGGCCCGGCAGATCGAAACTTTCCCGGACCAGTCCCGCCTCCCTGGGTCTTCGAGTGCCACTGAAGCTTTGTTCCCGGGGAGCAAACCTCGGCTTGAAGCTGTTTCCGAGGAAAGACCCCACACCCTGTCTTCCCCGCCCCCGCGCTTCTGGATGGAGGGGCTCCCACACCCCCGTGGCATCCGAGCCGAGCTGCGGGCGGGCAGCTGAAGGCTGGAGGAGGCGGCTGCGGGAGGCGCGTTCCGCCCGAGGAGGCGTGATGCGGGTGAGCTTGCGCCCGGGGCTTCTTGCGCTCGCCAGGAGCTGAGGCACTGCTGTGCTCCCTCTGCCTTGGCAGGGCTGACTTGCGCTCATTAACTCGCCCCCTCCTCCCTGCAGCCAGGGAGGGTCCTGCCGCCCAGCCTGCCTCACAGGAGCTCTGGACTTACAGAGGAGTGAGCTGCCCAGGACAGAAAGGTTCACATCCGCCAGCTGGCCAGGAGCTGGGATGCACAGAGGAACAAGTGTCTAGGGAAAGCCTCGGGAGGACGGAGGGTGGAAGCCCTCCTTGTCCCCTGCTCCACCCTGCAGCCCCGTGGAGCTGGAGAAGCTAGCTCGGGAGTCCTAGAAATCCCCTTTCCTCCTCCCCTTTCCTGCCTCCTGAAGCAGGCAGAAGCAGCCTGCCACTGACTCCTGCCTACACTCAGAGCCCAGGTGCCCAAGGGAAAAGGCTCTGGGCAGAGCTGGCCTGAGCAGGACCTCCCCGGGGGTTTCCTGAGCTGGCCGCAAGCTTCTGCTTGCCTATGGGACAGCTCTCCTGGTTCCTTGTGGGTGACAGTGGGGCGGAGAGCCCTCCCAGCCAGGCTGGCCAGGCTTCTCGCTTGCAGCATGGAGCAAGGCTCTCCGTCCAGCGCTGGGAGAGGTTGCCCCAGCCGCCTGAACCCCTAGAGACTGGAGCCTGGGGCTGTCACCTCTGGGTGGAGTCTGTGATCAGCGTTTCTCACCGCCAGAGACCTGCATGTAGCAGGCCCCTGTGCTTACTGCCTGGATTCCATGTCTGTGAATTTATTTTTGTTTTACCTCTCATCTTTCTCAGGCCCATAATGAGGATCTTACAGACAGAGAGACCTGCAAAGCCGGGTTCTCTGAGGAAGATTACACGGCGTTAATCTCCCCCAATATTCTGCAGGGAGAGAAGCTCCTCCAAGGTAGGGCAGGGCCTGAGGAGGGGGAGGGGCGCTCACACTGCCCTCTGGGGGCTTCGGGGCTGGGCGGGGCAGCAGATGCTGGTCCTGAGCGTGTCAGTGAGGTGCAGATGGGTGCACCTAAGAGACGCTTGGCGTCAAGGTGAATGATGCAGAATCCCTGTCCTTTTGGACTACAGTGAATCATTTCCTGGGCAACAAATTGGAATTCGGAAGTAACGTCACCCAAATAATGTGCAGAGAGACTTTCTTACCAAGTATTTTTATGTATGAAATTCTGGATTCTTAAATTATCCCTGCTTTGAAATGCATGATAAAGCAGACGATGTTGTTGGAAATGCAGTAAATAAGCCCACAGACGTTCTGTTCGCAAATGTGGCATTCATTTTCATTACTGCCCCACTGACAACATGAAAACACACACGGAAGGGAGCTACCAATTAGCTTCGTGGTGTCTGCAGAGCCACGGCCACGTTCTCGACGGGCAGGTCGGAGGCGGCTCCAGAACTCAGGAGACAATAGATCATTCTGCGCATCGATCTGTTTCCCTTTCAGGACAAACTAATTAAACTTTATATTTGCATAAAGGAAATAAATGAGCTCTGGCCTCCCTGGGGTCTCAGAGTCGACCATATGCCTTCCCTCACTGCCTCAGTTTCCCAGAAGTGGTGGAGAGCTGACTTTTAATAAAATGTCAGAGCTGGACTCCATCGTTCACTTAAACCATCCTCAGGCTTTGGCTTGGTCCCTAGTTGTGTGTTCTGGGAGATGGAGACTTTCCCTCTAGGACTGATAGTACTTCCTCGTGTGTGTGTGTGTGTGTGTGTGTGTGTGTGTGTGTGTAAGCTCTCTCACACAGAGTGGGTGACTTTCCAGATTCTCACCCTTCCAGATGGAGCTCGTTGATTTTCTTGTTTGTTCCTTGTTATGTGAATTAGCATTTTTATTTTGCACTGAATCCAACTTTTCTTACTTTTTAAATTTTGTTTTTCTGAATTGTGATGCCATTGACTCCTGTTGATGATGAAAAAGCAGCCACTTCCCAGGCAGCTCCTGATGACTGTTGCAGCAGGTGTGCCTGAGGAGGCTTCTTCAGGCCCGCTCTGTTCCTCGTGTGCGTGTGTCGCGTTGGGGTGGGTGAGGTGGGCCTCCAGCCAGGGCTTTGGTCCTGCAGAGCGAGCTCAGGTGCTCTCGAGCCCCGGCACAGCTCTGCCTGGGTCCTGACTGCAGGTCAGCCCTCCTGCTTGTGTGTTCCTCACCGTGGTGCTGAAGGCGGCCCCTCGGGCCTGTGGGAGCGCAAGGCCAAATGTGACGCGACCCTGGAGCCGTCAGTGTCTTTGGGGGCAGAAGGAAGCACGCTTGTCATGGCAAAGACTTGTTGTGACCAGGGAGAATTTCAGCTCTTCATACCTTCTGGGCTGGCCTGAGGTTCCGACAGGTGTCCCTGCTCTGTCCCCACGGACGTGTGGGTCCCACTCAGGCTGCGTGCCTGCCCCCAGTGGGTGTGGTGGCAGCTGGGTCGCTGGTGGCATGGCAGCCTGGCCCCCAGGCCAGCGAGGCAGGCATGTAGTGAGAACAAGAAGCCCCGGCGTCCTGGCTGAGCCCGGGCTGCCTGTGGCATTGCGGCTGCATGGGCTCCTGCGTACCTGCTTACCCTGAGGCGCACCCGCGCCCAGCCAGGCCTGGCCTGGGGAGGGACTGGGGGTCCCCCCGGCATCTGGGGTCCAGGTCCTCTCTGCCTGTCTGTCAGGTGGGCAGCAGTCACACTGTGTCCCCCATCGGTCCGTGCTACCCTCTCTGGTTTGCTTCCCTTTACTCTTGCTGGGGTGCACGCTCTCAGGAGCAAGGGGACGCTTTTATGTCTTAGAAGTAATTCTACACACACACAGAGGCAGAAAGCTGAAGCTGCGGCGTCCTCGAGCCAGGACCTGCACACATTTCTTTGTGTGTAGAAAGCTTCGCAGTTTGAAGACCATATCGAGGATGCCTGTGTCAAAAACAAACAAGCCCGCTGTTTCAGTGAGGGGATGACAGCGTAGAATGGGGAGGAGAGAATGGGGCCCCTGGAAGGGCAGAACCTCACCCAGGCCCGATGTGCAAGCCGTAAGGGCCCCGCTGCGGCTCTGCCCTGAGTCAGCCTGCTAGCGGCCCTGCCGGGCACACATTCCAGCAGGAGCGATTTGTTACGCGGTAATTACCGTGTTTGTGATAAATGGATGGAAGAAATGTCGTGGCATTTTGTTTTATGTCTAAATGAAAAGCATTTGCATTCTAAAAATTTCATGCTAATTAGGCTTAAAATAGTTTTCCCCAATAGAGTAACAAATACTATGTATTGCAAACCTTTGGAGAAGCGGAGCCTGGGAGTATGGAAGAAATCCAGGATGCTGGTCCGGCTGACATGGCCTTCGTGGTCCCATGGCCCGTGTTTCCTGTGTTGCCGTTCCTGAGAGCGCTGGCATGGCCCTGCAAAGGCTCTCGGCCGTAGTAGGGTTTATAGGATCCCTCCCTTTCAGCACCGACCACGGGTGCATGGTCACAGCTATGCCGCTTTCCTTGGGCTGGCGTGGAACGCTCTCTGAGCCACCATTCAGTCCTGGCAGTTGCTGAGCTGGTGTCCCTTTCTCTGCCTTGTTAATAATTAACAGCCAGGTGGCAGCAGCCTTGGGCCTTACACTGATGCACTGACCTGCGCTGCCCCTGTACAGATACTTGGGCGAGGCTGGCCAGGGTCAGAGACCCAGCAAGGTGGTACTCTGGGGCATGGGTGGGGCAGGGCTCCAGGTGCCAGCTGGGCAGAGACAGCGCTAACCAAGGGGCACTGGACGGGCTGGCATTTCGGGAAGGGCAAGACAGAAAGGCACATTTGGCTTTCCATGACCTGGTGAGAGTCTTCGGTGCAGCTCCTCCCCTGCCCCGATGTGCTGGAAACCCCGTGGGCACGTCGGGGCCCACCCCTTGCCACTCTCACCGCAAAGGCTCAGTGGCCGAGTCCCTCATTCTTTGCACCATGTATACAGTTTAGGATATTCCTGGCCCAGGGGATAAAAATCCGATGAACAGGATCTTGAATGTACGAGGGCTTTTTTTCTCATACTACATTGAAGGGTAGATGTCATCAGGGCCTCAGGTCAGCGACATTATCACAAACCCTGTGTTCTGCTGCATTTGGTTTGTCAATTTATTGCCTCATTGTGGCAGACTAGCTGCTGTGGTTCCATGCGTTGCATGTGAGTTCAGGGTAGAAGGAAGGTAGGCTAGCACCGACTACATTTCTGTATCAGGAGAACGCTTTCTCAGAACCGCTGCAGAAGTCCACGTAGCCAGAACCGGGTCGCATGTTGCTGCTTGCCGGGTGTGCTGAGGAGCTGCAGAAGCAGAGACTGTGGTTTTGGGGGCTTGCACGATCCTAATCCATCACGCTGATGAGGGAGAGAGGACGGATTCTGTTCAGGAAGGAGAAACAGATACCTAGTGGACGACTCCCAAAGCCTGCTGGGTGGGACTTCTCCAGCCCCACAGCGGAGCAGAGTAGACAGGCAGAGAATTGTTGAATGACTCGGTGAGCTACGGAGAGGCGACAGCTGAGGATCGGGACGAGGGCTGCAGTCAGCGGCTGGCAACATGACCGGGGTACGGCCCGAGTGTGGCTGGGAGTCGCCTTGTCAGGGGGGCCAGTTACGGGCATGTATTCTCATGGGAACAGAGTGTCACCAGGGCCTGGACCAGAAGCCTGCGTGGGTGGGCGATGTGGGTGGGCGTGGCTTAGAGTGTGCAGGTGTGGGTTGGTGCGTGAGTGGGCGTGGCCTGGAGTTGTGGGTGTGGCTTTGCTTGTGGTTAGGGGGCTAGGGTGGGCCTGCGGACTCTACCACCAGGGCCCCACCACCAGGGATAAAGAGGGTGGCCAGCGACCTCTTTCTAGTCAGTGGTTTCTTACTTAGTCTGTTGCGTGCAGTCTCGTAGTGGTCTGCCTTCTCTTTATCCTGCTGGAATCCGGACGTGATAGCTGGGGTTGCACAACCCTTCTGCAGCTCTGAGGAGGTGGATAGAACCAGTCCTTGAGCAGCTGCAGAGCCCCAGACCAGCCGAGTCCTGGGAGGTGAGAAAACGGGGCGGCTTGTGTATGTGCAGATAACCACGGCCCAGGACGCGGGAAGGGGAGAGCCCACTGTCCTGCCGGGCCACAGTTGTAGATTGAGTCTAGAGGGTGACCAAGCTGTCCTTGCCCTGCCCTGTAAGCCGGGTTGGAACTTCTCACTGGCCTGCAGTGGTCGCCACCCTGTTGCAGAAGCGCCGCCCCAACGCGTGTGTGCGGCAGTGGATGGTGGCCAGCAGACAGGGCCTTGCCTTTGCCTGTCCCGAGGCACTGATCTCCCTGCCCCAGCAGCGTTACTACACTGCTTCTGTCTCTTGCTTCACCCGTCACTGTGCCCCTCATACAGGCAGTAGGGGTCTTAGCCAGGTCCCCCACCCCAGCAAGTGCAGCCCTGCTGCACACGCCGGGCTGCAGGAATCTCACTCACCGTGGGCTCTTTGCAAAGCTTCCTTAAATAAAGGGAACCACTGACTGCCGCTTCAGGCTCTGCTGTGTCCACGACACGAATGGGCTGCGAGACGGGTCAGGCTGGGTCCACTTGCCTGGACAGGCTCCTGGTGGGAAGCAAGGCGGTGCCGGGCAGGGTCTGTCTCTCTGCAGGGCCCGTAGCTACAGGAGGCCATGCCCAGACAGAAGCAGAGGGAATGAGGCTGGGCCTGATGCCCGAAGCAGTGCCCTCATCTCCACTGAGCACACAGACTTCTCTGCCCACCCACCACCAGCCAGGGGTTTGAGATCTTGAGTGCAGAGCACCAGGGGGCCTGGGCGCCTCTGGCTGCCTTGTGGTGGTCCCAGCCCGCTGCAGGGCTGTGGTGCACTGAGCTGTTCTGTAGCCCTTCCCTGCCATGGTGCTGCCTGTCCCGGGTTAAGAGCGTGGGAACAGGCTCATGTTGGACCGCGGGAGAGGTGGGACTGGTGTTAGGGCAGAAGAGCATGGTGTGGGCTGGCTCCCAGGCTGTGGCCCACACATGGAGGGGGCCCCAGAGGTCACGCTGAAGAACGGACATCCACTTGAGGTGGCCCCGCCTGTGTTTCCAGCACTGAGAGCGGCTGAGGCAGGAGGGTTGCAAGGTCTAGAGCAACCTGGGTGACTTAGCCGATACCATGTCCCAAAATTAAAAGCACTGGGGATGCAGCTGCATCATGGAAGGTCCCTGTGTCTGCCCCTGCACTGGCCTCTGTACGTGGCTGTCATGTGCCTCCTGCCTGTGGCCGCCTCTCGCTGTGCTCTGCCTCTTGAGGGCTTGTGCATCCTACTCATGCCATACAGGAGCATGGTGAGGCGCCTAGAGGTCCAGCTGTCTCTGGAGTCGCCATGGGTCAGGATGCCCCCCAGCCCTCCTGTCTATGACCCCCAGCACCATACAGACCAGAGAACGCATCCACTCGCTGCCGCTGGTGTGAGTACAGGTGACTCAGGCTTGGTGTTTCCAGGGTGTGTGCTGTCTTTGAGTCTTCAGATGAAGGAGTGTGGGCCAGTGTGGGACATCGTGTGACTGGCTTAGGGACAGCGGAAGCCCCCACCATTCCTCACATACAAGGTCTCACTTGATCTCCAAAAAGCCTTCCAGGGAGGCGTAACTTTTCGTATTCTGGCCCAGAAACTGGCCATCGGCAAGGGACGGGATCAGCCCAAAAGTGTCCGATTGCCTCCCCCTGTACTTGGTTCGGCCCGAGCCCTGATCACCACCAGGCTCCCTACGGTGTCAGTGGATGTAGCATTCAGGGCACCAGAGCAGCCTGCAATCAGGCGGATGTCCCACTTGCCAGGCATTGGGACAGCCCAGCGTCTAGACGGCAGTGGCTTGTGGTTAGCTCTGTCACCACTGCTCCTGTCACCGGGCTCCATGCAAGTGGGTCCCCCAGCTCTGGGCACCGTGGGCTTGCAAAGCCAGCTGTGGCACGCACGAGCCCAGGTGGGTAGCTGGCATTGCCAGGACGGTGTTCTCAGGCCCCCCCTCAGACTGCCAGCACCCACTGCAGGGCAGTGCAGGAATGGAACACGGCTCTGAGGGCTGGGGGCTTCTGCCGGGGCTCCTTACGCTGTGGCCAGCATGCGTCATGACGAGGGCATCTGGAGGCCAGCAAGGCTGATCCTCGACGAACAGAGACCCTGTGATCCGGCCTGCTTGGTGCACCCTGGAAGGGACGTGGGCAGCAATGATCCCCAGGTGCCCGTGGAGGGCCTGTGCACTGGGCCAGGCCAGACCCTGGGCTCGCAGGGCGGTGCTGAGTGAGCGTGGACACAGACCCCATGTGCATGCAGGGCCCTGCCGCGCCATGTCGCCCGGGAACCTTGAGGGGCACAGGTCTCCACCGCTCTGCGACTGAGTGGCACTTGGATTTCTGCATTGGCTGCCAAGACCTATAAGTTCTTTGTTTCAGAAATAATGATTTTCTAATTCTACTCTGCAGGGATTTTTTTTTAAATCACAATGAAATTCATACTACAGTTTAAATACAGTATATTTGGTACATGGTTAGCGCTGGTATTTGCTTCACAGTGTTAATTTCCAAATGTAGAAATTTTGCAAACTCAAGTCTTAGTGGGCAAATGGATGTAAGTTAAAATGAAGCTCAGACCCCCTGCCTGCCTCTGCTCTTCCTCCCTCTTTCTCCTTTCCCTCCCTCGTTCCCTCCTTTTTTCTCTGAAAGTGTGGCGCAATCAGTGCCAGAGCTAATCGGGAGCCGAGAGGGACAGCAGGCACACCCTCACCTTTTCAAAGGATGTGCCTGTTATTTTGACTCTTTGAAAGAGCAATTTCTCCTTCTAGTGAATTGAAAAAAAAAAAATATATATATATATATGTATATATATCTCCATCCATAAGCTGAGTGAGGTTTCTCTCCACCAAGGGCGATAAAGTTCTCCCAAGTGTGCTCTTGTAAAACCTCATGGCAGCTGCTGCGTCTTGGAACCCCAGAGTGGCACAGCCACGGGCCACAAATTGAACTGATAACCCTGTTGGCTTGTGAAAAGGCTCTTGGTTTGCCCCCCCTTTTTGCCCAAGCTCTGGGCTGCCCTCTCCTGGCAGCCTCTGGTACTCCCTCAGTTGACTCCTCTCCCTCGCTGGGCCCCTCTCTGGCTCTTCACCCCAAGGCCCCGCTTGGACTGTTGTCCTGTCCAAGTCCATGTCCTCCTCCCTCGCCTTCAGGGTCCAGGGAGATGGGGGGCAGCTGGGGTTGTGGTCTCCCCGCATGGAGCCGGGCCCTTTGTGTAGCGCCTGTGACATACTGCAGGGTCAGAGCAGTTGGAAAGCATGGGCAGGGCACAGTTCAGGATGACAAGAGCTGCACGTAGGCCTCACGGGGCCGAAACCAGCGTGCTGTGTGGCAGGGCTGGCTCCTTCTAGAGACTCCAGGACAGGCTGTTTCCTGCCCGTTCCGGTTCCTGGAGGCCACCCGCAGCCCTTGGCTCAGGGGCCCTTCCTCCATCTTCAGAGCCGGAGGTGCTGCTTCTCTTCTCTTCTCCGCCATGCCCTCTCCCTTCCCTCTGTCTGTCCCCTCTGCTTCCTTCTGCCACTGTACTGAAGAGTACTAGTGACAAGGCTAGGCCTGCTGGGATAATCCAAGGGCTCCCCCATCTCGGGGTCCTTCATGTAGTACATGTACCACATCCCTCCTGCCACATAAAGTAACTCGTTCCTGTCGGCCTCTGGGGTTGGGGCCAGGTCCTGCTCCGGAGCCGTCCTGCTGGCCACGTCCCGTGGTGGAGTGTGTGCGTGTGCATGCACGTGCTTCAGGCGTGGGGATTCCAACAGTGCCGCGGCCTTGGCGGTTTCCATGCATGCTGTGCTGGCTACGAGGCAAAGACAACAGGGCAGGGGGGACTGCAGAAGGAAGCGGCCCGGCTGTTGGCAGCCACAGAACAGGGAGAAAGGCAGGGGATCTGAGGAGAGGGGCCCCCAGAGTGCTTTCCTGCAGCCAGGCCCAGCGGGGATCAACCCCCCTCCCCCACCTTTGAGCACTCCCACTCTGGGGGCCCACGCCCCGAGCAAGTCTCTGGGGTTCTCACAGCTGCACAGTTGCTGTCGCTTACGGGAGGCCTGAGCATCCCGCAAGTGCAGCGAGGCTGATTCCAATAGAGTTCTCAGTCCTCTGAACAGAGAGCCCGGCGCTTCACCCCTGCCACCACCGGTCCCGTGCTCTCGCTGAGTCCACAGTGAGACTTCGGGGGGCAGCGGCCTCCTGGGTCGTGGGGGTCTGTTGTCCCAGGGGCACCAGAAGGTGAGCAGTGTGCAGGTCCAGGGCGGCTCCCCGCCTGGCTGCTTTTGACGTTGCCTTGTTTCGATCCCCCGAGCTTTCTTGCTGATAGGGTGTGAGGACTGAGGAGGGTCTAAGGTGAGCCTTCAGAGACAGAAACGCCCACAGACCCGCGGCGCTGCTGTGGAAAGGGCCTGGGGGTGGTGGGCACGCCCCTGCCAGGCAGTGTGCCACCCCACCCAGCTAGAGCTGAACGGAGCAGTGCACCTTCCACTTGGAACCTGTTCTAGTTAGCTTTGGCTTCTTGAACCTGGAGTGCAGACATCATATCTGCCCAGAAGGGGGACCGAGGTCTCCTTACCTCTTTGCATCTGGAGGCTTGCGAGCAGGGGACATGGCCTCCAACGCATTTCAGGTGTTGGCACACAATCTGTGCATCTCAGGCAGAAAAGTGTCAGGGCTTTTGCTTACCAGTTGTTTCTGCTCCCCAAATGGAAGTTGGAGTCACATCCATGCCGGGCTTCCTGGAAAGCCCCGAGGGAGCCCCGGTGCATACGCTCGCTGGAAGCGAAGCGGTGGGCTCTGCCTTCAGGAGGCCACCACAGCAAGGACAGGGAGAATGCTGGCGGGGGCGGGGGAGGCAGCCCCTGTGGATGCCCTTTCCTTTCGGGGCCTTGGTCTCCTTAGCTATGACAAAGAGGTAGGTGCCTGACTGGTTCAGGAACCACCTGTCTGTTGGACCCTTGCTAACTTTGCTGGCCTCCAGGATCCTGTCCTACATTTACTACAGTGAGACCAGCAGGCCCCCAAAGAACACCACTAACCCAGCTTCCGTTTATGACAGTTGAGGGAAAGGGTCTTTGCTGGTGCAGCCAGGAACTGCAGCATGAGCTGTCCTGGGCTGAGGGCGTGTCCTACATTCCGCAAGAACTTCCTTGCAAGCCGGAAGAGGGGGTGAGGATGGACACAGAGGAGGCACTGGGGGCACAGACAGAGACTGGACTGATGTGGCCACACCCCAAGACACGAAACCAAGGAGGAACTCCAGGGCAGGCAGGGCTGTCTGCCAGCCTGAAGGGCACGTAGCCAGGGACACCTTGCTTGAGAAGTCCATCTGCAGAACTACCATAGAACGAATTCCGTCATTACTCTGCCAGGCTCATGGTCACCTGTCACAGCAGCCACAGGGAACTAATCCGCCCACAGTCTGAAACTTTGGGGATGTGGGCTGGGAATCTTGCTGCCCCTCTGTTCCCCGGGGACCCTAGCATTCGTGGGAGTGTGAGGGCTCCTGGCCTCGGGAGGTTTCGCTTTAGATTTCCGAGGGGCGGCGCCTCGGGCAGCTGTGTTGGCCACGCAGGTGGCCACGGTGGTGCCCAGCATCCTGATACGTGCAGCAGGGGGGCGGCTGAGATGGCGCCCGGTGCTGGATCTCGCTAGAGCATAAATGGGGCACTTTAGTGTCCTAATACCGTATTTTACATGATGAAGTGCGACGCAGAGCAATTTCCTTGGAATTAAAATGTATACGGCGCGTTGTTCTCCCCCATTCTTCCTCGCTCTCAAATGGAACCTTAACGAGGCTTATGGCCGGATGGCACCGCGCGGATACATCGTAAACGTTGGGTTAATCTCGGGGCTGCCTTTGGGAGCGGGTTGCTCGGCAGTGGCCGGGAGGGGGGACGGCACACTCCCTGTGCTGATGGATGTGGAGCACGCAGGAGGAAGCAGTTATAGAACAGGCTCTTCTCTCCCCAGACTGCTTTCCTGTGGAAACGCAGAAAGGCATTGTTTCTGGCTGCGAGCGGCTTGTTTCCTGGGTTTCAGGCTGCCGCGCTTTGCTGCCCAGCGCTCGGTTCCTGTACAGGCTGAAGCCTGGCCCTGGCACTGGGGAAGCAGCTGCCGGGACAGTGCGGTGCTGAGGGCCTCACTCGGTGGCCGCCCAGCCGCAGTGGAGGCAGCTCCGCCCACGCTGTGGTAGGCAGGGAGCTGTGGGTGCTGTGACACCGCCCCTGTCCTGCCCCGTGGGGGTGGCGGCGCTCCACCCAGGCTCCTCCCTCTGCCGGGGCTGCCGTGGACATCCCAGGAGTTGGGGCTCACTGGAGTGGCCCAGTCCATGCAGAGAATGACACTGACGCAGATGCCAGGCTGCCTTGGGCCCATGGCTTCTCCATCTTAGAGGCCAAGTGGAGGTCCCGGGATCAGGAAAGAAGAGACAGCCTGGCCGCAGGGGCCGGCGTCCTTCGAGGGTCTTAGGGCAGCACACCCAGCGCCCAGAGCCAGAACCATGAAGCAGAGCAGGAAAGGCCTGCTGGGGGCCAGCGCTGGCCGGTGCTGGCCGCTCATTCCGGCCAGCAGGACCCAGAGAGGGCAGGACCGGGCTTCTCTCCTTCTTCCTCTAGTGGGACATTTATGGAGGTGCTGGCGCTTGGTGTCATGGACACCGCCGGTGTTGGGTGACGAGGACTCGCTGTGACCTGTACATCCCGTGGCACCTCAGGGAGCGCCAGCCTCCTGTGCATGGCCCCACCGGGAAAGCAGACTGCACAGTTGTCCTGTCCTTCAGGCGATGAAGACAGGGTCCCTTGTGCTGGGTGCTGGGGCAGCCTCTCCCCTGTACCATCTGGGTATCCGCACAGCTGCCAGGGAGAGGTCCAGTTGACAAGCTGACAGGGAGGAGTGGGGCCGCCCGCCTCACTTCCTGCTGCCGGCCCCGTCAAGCTCGGGCTGAGGTGCCTTCCTCTGGGCACCTGGCCACGGCCCCTGCAGGCACCGTGCGTGGCCGGAGATGGCGGCCCACAGCTGCGGAGCCCTGGAGATCAGTCCTCACTCGCCAGCTTTGTGGCCTGTGCTGCCCTTTGTAGGACGAGGTCTCCAGCTCTTCAGATTGGGGTGTGAGGACATGCTGCGAGGGCCCTGCACACGGGCGGGGCCCAGGCAAGACAGCGCCGTGTGAGGCCAGCCAGCGCAGCTCTCGGCTCTCCTCCTGCAGGTCCTGTGGGCTCAGCCAGTCTCTCCCTGCCTGAGACCTGGGCGCAAAGGATCCCCCACCCCCTCAGTCTTCAGAGCAGCTGACAGGAAGCCAGTTCTGACCGCACCTTCCCACCTGACCCCCGCGTTCCTGAACCCACTGCTCCCTGGAGCAGGGTGGCATAGCGCACAGCCGCCATTCCCTCCGCTTCACCGTCCAGGGAAGACGCCGAGCCCCTGGCAGCCCCGCTCTGTGAGGGCCCCTGCAGGGTGGGGGCTGAGCTGACCTTTGAAGCAGTAATTTTTCCATTAGACGGTGGCTTCATTCAATGCGTATTTTATGGTTTTGTTTGGGGACTTTCCCCTTATTGGCCTTTACATTCTGATGGGCGGCCAGAGACCTTTTGGCAAAAGGCATGTTTTTAAAATTGAATAAATAAATAATAGAGTGACTCATTTAAAGCTCCATAGCCTCACGGGAGAGAGGAGCGCGCATGTGCATAAGTTACTCGTGCTGTTATTTATTAATGGGGTATTGGTGTGATTGGATTATGTCGGATCGCATTTAATGCCTGGGTGCCAAGGAGCCCGTGGACAAGGGCGAGGGCTCCTCCACGACAGCCCTCCTGCATGCGGACTGCAGACAGGCGCCGCCTTCTCACGCTGTCTGCTCTTCCCCATCTTCCCTCAGATGCGAGAAGGGATTGTACCACTTGTCTTATCTAGTTCTTATACTTTAAGATAAAAACAATTCCAGTGCAAGGCTGAAGGCTATAAGATTGTGATCAAAAGTCTTTAAAATTATAGAACTTAGGTTTTCTTGAAGAGAAAGAGGTGACTTCACAATGAATTTTTTTTCCTTAGAGGCGCTGGACAGCTTAAGGATTGATTCTCACAGAAGTATAAGATTTACTTTCATGTGAGGAAAAAAATAGAGTTACATGCTTGAAAGGTTAATGGTTGGTAAACGTCAATTTTCTACAATCCCCGGCTAATAAAAATAGCGTATAAGACATAAACTGTCATGCTGCCAAAATTATAGGGGCCTTTGAAATCCACTTTGAGGTCTTGTGTCCTCCGAGGGCGGCGTGGGAGGTGCAGCACCGTGGGTCTTTTCTGTGGCTGCGGTGGACCTGGGCAGGGGCGCTGCCCAGAGTTCGAGGGTATCACTCCGGGGCCATTTTGGTGGAAACACTGACCGAGTTCTGGAAACTGCAGGCGCATCTCGCTGTGGGGGATCTGGTCACCTCGATAAACACAGGCTTGTCGTGTGACTCAGCGGCGTGGCCTGTGGGAGAGCAGGAGCCACACACTGCCTGCAAGCGTGATGCTCCTGTGTGCTGGTGTTAAAGGCAAGGGCAGGGACCAGCTTAGGTCGAAGCCTGCGCATGAGGTGGGATTATCTTCACTCTGTTACTTTCTGGGGTTTTACAGGGAGAATCGGCAAGCAGGAGTGCGAGGACACATTGTCCACGCGCCCCTCCGTTCACACCCACATTCTCTTGCCTCTCCTGGGATGCAGGCTGGAGCGGGCAACACAGGGCCTGGGCAGCTCCAGGGCCTGGGCCAGCGGTGGCTGCTGGCCAGGAGCTACCCTGGGCCCAGCGTCTTCTTCCGTGATGTTCAGCTATGCTGCCGTTGACAAGGAAGGGCCTTCTGCCTGAGTGACCAAGAGCGGCTGCACCCAGCCTGCTGGCTCAGCACAGCCGGGCCAGTAGGCATCTCTGGAATTTTGTTGTGAGCAGGATTAAATTGCCATGGGCTGGCGTGCTCCCACAGGCTGGGGTTCTGTTGCTGTGGCATAGGGATCTAGCTCAGAGTCCACACCTCTGTGTTTAGACTCTGACAGCCTCCCATGCCCACCAGTGGCTGCATCCGTGGCCTGTCCACCACTTGCACCAGAGCTCAAGCACACGTGGAGAGAAGAACTTGATTTCTCGGGAGTATCAACCGGTGGCTATTCCTTCTCCCTGGAACACCAGAAGAGGTGCCACTAATGACGCGGCTCTGTCACAGTACAGAGAATCTGGATCTCGCCTTGGCATGGCTCGAGCACAAGGACGAGGCGTGGACCCGTCCTCCCCCATCGTGCCAGGGTTTTGCTGGGTGGGGACTGGCTCACTCGAGTTTGCACATGCTGTGTTCAGATAACGCAGCTCACCTGAGCAGGCGAGTGAGTGGCCGTCTGCACGCTGGTCCTCAGTCCCCGAGACAGCACCCTGAAGGCTGCAGCCCGCTGGTGCCGGGACTGCCAGGGACGTGCCACATTGTTCAGATCCCTAAAAAGGTTTCTGGACAGATATCGTTTTTTTCTGAGACTCATGCCCAGCGCTTTCTCAGGTTTGACTCCAAGGAGACACTAATTAATCACTTCCTGCCATCCCTGGGGAGGTGGGGGCGGCCCCTGAGATCAGGGGCCCTGGACCATCTTCTGTCTACCACTTTGCCCGGAAGCAGAAAATCACATTGTCTCCCCACTTTGAAAGGAGCTCATCCCATCAGAAGAGCGTGTCCGTGGCGTGGTTATCTCGGGTCCTCTTATTGCATTTCCCCTTATCAGGGCTTACATAATATTACTTGCTTCTGCGTAAATGCCACGTGGGTCAAATTTTGTGGCTAGCAAATGGCATCTTCGACAATTGCATTGTTTCTTGCAGCTGTTCCCAGCCACCCCTGGGGACGGCAAATACCGACGGTGAGACCGTGCGCGGCTCAGGGCCCTGTCCGTGCGTTTCTGAAGGCGTCCTCCTTCTGAGCACTGGTGAGAAGGAAAGCAAATGCTTATCTATTTATTTCCTGACACAGTGCTCCGTTAATCTCAACTTGCCGCCTCCCAGTGGAGCTGCGCTCGGTGAGACTGTGGCCTCACTCTGGGAAGTTATTTGATTTTTGATGTAAGAAAAAGGATTAGTGCAGTTGGATTTTGATAAGGCTGGCCGTCTGGCGTGGTGCGGACGTTCCCGGCCCTCCTGTATCGCTGACAGTCGGTTCGTTATGCCGGAGCACTGCAGAGCGGGATATGGGGCATGCAGAGATAAGTGTAGTTTTGCTATTTAAAAAAATAAGTGTAGTGCTTTACAGTGTTAAAATGATAACCTGTTTAGGGAAACTCACAGTGCCCGTCTTTTGGCAAAGAAAAACCTCTTCTAGCAGCTTGACTCGGATCTTATTAATCTATTTTTATTTTCCCAGCATAAATTAAAGTCACCTTTCTGTTTAAACGTGAAAACACTAAAACCTGCGACCGTACCTGCACTTTGGGGCTCAGCACCTCGGTGGAGGTTCTGTTTCTTAGATTTCTGGAAGTCTCTAGCTTTGAACTTAAATGGATTTGCTTTGGCTCAGTGTTGGTTGCTTGGTCTGTGACGGGCAATTTTTTTATCGAAACATTGATCAAGGTGGTCGCTTGGGTTTGGAAGAAGAGGAAATTAGGGCCCTGACTTGCGTGTGAACAAACGCTCCTCACGCTCCTGCTGCCCTCTACTCCCTCCAGGGACATGACAGGGCTGTGCCCGGCAGCAGCGCACGGGCAGGGGCTGGTGTGCTGCGACGCTGCTGCTGGCGTTGCTGCCTGCGCTAGGGCCAAGCTAGCTGTTCCGAGGTGGCCGCGCCAGAGGAGGCGCTCAGCTGTGGAGACGAGGCCCGGTGTGGTATCATGTCGGCCCTAAGACTGCCAGAAGGTCAGACAATACCGTGCAGGGAGGCCTGCGGCCGGCAAGGTGCCACGCGCTGTTAGCAGGCCACATTGCTTGCTTTGCTCTTGTCATTTCTATTTGCTTTATCGATGCTGTAGATCTTGGGACTCTTAGCTATCAAAAGCCACCGCCATCACTGACCACTAACCTGGGAACTGCGGAAGTCTGAGACTGCCTCCTACGGATGAAAGTCAAAGTCGGCCACTTTAGGCCCTCCCCTCGCTCCTCCGCTGCACCCACTCCCTGCCTGGCAGGACACTAAGCCTTTGCCCTGCTGTTATGGTGTTAGCTCCAAAATTCCCCCCAAATTCTCCTGTGGTAAGAGGTTGGGCTTTTGAAAGTGCTTGGATTATGAGAATTCTAAGAGATGGGAAAGCGAAACGTATTATTGGCTTTATTGAGAGGTGGTGGAAGCAGAAAGTGAGAACTAGCGTGGAGGACTCCATCAAGGGGACGAGGCCCTATCTGTACCTCATTCCCGGTACCCTAGCCTTACTCATCCCTCCCCCTTC
>NDGN011293627.1:0-23185 GCA_002564285.1 Tympanoctomys barrerae
ATATATTATATATATATAATTTTATTTGATAGTAAAAAACCCTGCACATGCAACTTTATGGCCTGCTGAATTAAAAGTATCAATTTGTGATGGAGACCTTAGGTTGCCTGGTAGTTCAGTGGTCCATGGTCAAACATGCAGTCACCATGAGGGCCTAGTAGAAGTCAAATCTGTATCTCAACATAATTATAGTTATGCAAAAAGCAAATACAGTTTTACTACAAAACCCTAAGTTCTGTTCTGTGATTCGCCTATGAAGGCTTGCCACAGACCACACACAATATTCTAATCTTCCATGGACACATCAAGATCAAATGGTCAGCCGGGGAGATGGCTCAGTAGAATAAATGCTTCCCTGGCAAGCACAAGAGTCTGAGTTCAATTCCTGGTTCTGGAAAAAAAAAAAGATCAAATAGTCCAAATGGCAAAGCAGTTTACATGGCAGTGGTATTGCAGATCCATCTCTCATTCAGAGGCCCATCCCCGAATTGGCAGCTTTTGACATCCTTAGTAGATGGTCAGCAAAGTATAACCAAAGAATGTATGTGTTGCCTCTAAATTCCTGGAAATATGTCGGCATTATGCCTCTTGATTAATGATAGAAAGAATCAGATGCATCAACATGCTTCAGACCACAGAACACAGAAATTTCACCATGTCAGCCTGCTCTTGACTTTTGTAGAATTTATTTCTCATCCTCTATCATTCAAGAGTCTTAATAATGTGTATAGAGGAGAGCCTTTTCACTGATTGCTCTCTACACCAGATGGGCCCAAGAAGTACTTTCAAAGAGGAGGTGAGCATCTTAACACAGACCACTGTGTGGGTTTTTTACTCTATTCACAGAAAATAATGACAGTGAGGCATAGAATGACAGTGAGAGGCATAGAAATGTTTTATGGGGAAGAATTAAAGAAGTACACACTGTGATCTGGGATTGTGGATCTATATGTGCTCTTGAAAGTACCTTTAAGATAGATGATCAAAGATGTTTTGCCCAATAACCTTCTATGAACTCTTTGAATTGCTTTCTCTTTTAAAATAAGGTTTCTTCCTTTAACAGTTTCAACTAAACTAATTCATAGACTATATGTCTTTAAGAAATTTTGATTGTGATAACCTGTGAGAAGAAAAATAAGCCTAGGGAACTGGAAAAGTTTTAGGAGGAAATACATAGAACACATATGTGGGTAGCATTGGGAAATTTTGCTTATAACCTGAAGTTGCAGTTTTCTTAGAAGTATCATTTCTTATCTCCATCCTACCTATCTTTAGCTCTTCTATCCTACTTCACACTCAGCATAATGCTATCTATATGTCATGGTTTGGGGTTTATGCAAGGGGAATAATACAATAGAGGACATGTTTTATAGGATTATTTTATGAGAGACACCACAGAATTATACACAAAGAGCATAGCAAATCTGTCAACACACTACAAACCAAAGAATCCAGCTCAAGGCCTGGATCCTGATATCCTGCGTGAGTTCAGCTGAAAACCTAGAGCTTATAACAATGCCTCCCACAAGTCCAACTGGAGGCCTAGAGCCAATGATAATGCCTCATGCAGGCCTGTTTCTCTGATCTGTGCTGGGAAGGCCCAAAGGTCAGTGGTAGAAGCTAGGAAGCCAATGTCAGCAGGATGAAGGATCTGTGCCAGCAGGCTGAGGGATCTGAACTGGATCTAGGAATCAATGCTCAAGGTAAGCACCAGAGCTCCTGCATAAGTACCATAGCCATCCTCAACAACAATGAGGTGCCACAATCCTCTGAAGATAAGGAAAGCTGAATTCCCATCAGGAAAGCCAACAGTACAAGTTTCTTCATGGGACTGAGCAATGTACCATCTTCCCTGCTAGAGACAAAAAATGACGTCCAAGATGAGGACCAGAGCTCTCAAAAAATGAACCATGGCTATCCTCAGCAACAATGAGCTCCTCCTCTGACAAGAACAGGCAAGTTCACCAGGAAAGCCAACATGTCAAGGTCCTCCAACAGAACAGCTCAAGAAAACCAGCAGCTTCCAACAGCTTCTCTAATTTCCCTAACAAGCTCCTGTATTCTTGTTTAGCCTCTTATGCTGCTGGCAACAATCTTCAGGCGGACTAGTTTAGATCAGCTGGGTGTAACAAGTTGACCACCAGTTGGCAATCCACTGCACTGTAATGAGCCAATGCGACATTTTGTGGAAAAGAGCAGCCATCAAGATTCCTGTGAATAGGATCCTAATAGAGGGATAGAAAGCCAGTAAGATAGAATTCACAGACTAACATTCATGTGAGTTCTTATTCCTTCTAGCCTTAGAAGAATTCTGCAGAGAGAGGGATCCTTTGTCTCACAGCTAGGTGGAGAAACTATACCTATCTCTCAACAAGGTGAATCCACAGCAGTTGAAAATGCATGTGAGATAGTAATCGACTGCTACCTCCATTTGTCCTTCCAGATCTCCCTAAAGGTCTCTTTTGTGGCTTACCCTAACCAGAAACACACAGGAAGTGGCATCCAGCCTAGCTGAACTAACACATTATAAAATCAACATGGCATATAATCAGATACTCTGGTTACATGCTTCCTTTTTGCATGAGATCAGCAAAAAGTGATGTATGATGAAAAGCAGATACATCCTTTCCAAGGCACCATTGTTCCGCAATGTAAATGTGGCCTCCTTTATCATCCGAAGCAACCTCTTTGTCATATTTTAGATTAAAGCCTAGTTATTTGTACCATACAGTGGCCAATTAAAATCCCACCTCTATACTAGGATTGTGTATCCTGATACTGCCAGCAAGTGGCTATGCAGAGGTAAACAGTTACTGATGCTCAGGATCTATAGGACTCAAGGTAAGAGCAACATCACAGTGGAATTTACATTCAAAATAAGCTGCTTTCTGTTAGAACATCTTCAAGAAGGAGGGAAGAAAGGATGAGTGGGTAGATGGATGAATGGGTGGATGAATGGAAGGCAAACAGAGGCATAAAGAGAGAAGAGGAGAAAAAACTAATTATGTTACTAATTATGATTATGTGATTCTGGTCAGGTATCTTCAGATGTCTTACTCAAGCAGAAACAGAATATCAGGTTGCTATCAAAGACAATGAAATATTTATTAACCCTCACTAAAGATCTGTCCTGATTGAAAAATATCAAATATGATATGCAGTGGGTTCTAACATAGGATTGTCTTCATCAGCAACAATATCAATCAACTCCATCAGGAAGTAACCTTGAATCTTGAATTAGATGTCTTAGGGACCACCAAAGAAGGAAATATGAGGTGGGGGGGCTAAAAAAAAAAAGAAATATGAGGTAAACTGGAATCTGGAGTTGTGAGGCACCTACTTTTTACTTGAAGAATGCCCCTGAACTCTTTAACATCTAGGTCTCCATATATAGAAGTACTGTCCTTCTACTTCTTAACCAATGACATACTGGACACCAAAGAAAGTGAAGAGAGATTCCGGGGAGGCTTGTGAGGGAATCCAAAGTCATGATGCAGCCAGGGTGCTCACGAGGCATCCCTGACCTACTAATGTTCTTGCCTGGCAGGATAACCTTGGCCCCTCCAGAGAAATTCAAGATGGTCCATCTGCCCTCAATTAAAGAGGAAAAAAAAACATAATTTTAAATATAAGCAATAACTCAAAGATAATATGTTTTTGAGTTTCTTTTTTTTTAATTTAGTACAGGTTCTACAGATTCTCACTACATAGATCCAACTCATAGTGATTTTCCTTTTTTCAGCCTCCCAAGCCTTGGGATTACAGGTGCATGCCACCATACCCAGTCTCAGTCACTGGTTTCAGTGCACCCAGAGGGCAGAGCCAGCACGGTACACCAGGTATCAAACTCTAGTCCCTGTGTCTGCCTAAGCAGGCTCTTTAATCCACTGAGCTATCTGGCAGGCCCTAATTTTTTTGATTATGAAAAAATTCAGAGGTTTTTAATAAGTACATAAAGTTCAGATATCTGGTATATTTAGCTCTAAAAAAACCCTCAGCCCTCAAGATCCTTAAATGTGGAGCTGTCAGAGAGTAAAACAAAACGACCTTCTTCTGTCACTCCTTCTAGATGACTAGCCCTATTTGAAATGCCAATTACTATCTTCTGCACTGAAGCAGTGATATCTATAGAGGATGAGACCAGCCACCTAATGTGGTCTTACGGAGTAGTCAGTGTCCAGCTACAGTGCCGAGGCCACACAGCTGAGGTGGCTCACACGAGGCCATCCAGGGAGGCCTGTGGCCTCTGAGCCAGGTTCTTGTTTCTTGCACTCTTTCTGTATCTCCAGACACTCTTGTCACTTTTGACAACCCCAGCTTCCCAATGCATTGTCTTCCTGTTTCCCACTGCTGAGAACATTGAGCGGGCCCCAGATGGTTCCACTTCTAGAAAGAGCCCCAGGAGCAGTCCCAGAAGCCCTGTGCTTGCAGTAAAAGGGAGGACTTCTAGCCTTAGGAACACAGGGCTTCTCTCCCTAAGGAGGGCAGGGCTTCTGTTCTGCCATCATCACTGTACTTTAAGCACACCACAAAGTTAGGGTATTTTTCTACTTCCAGACAGTGGCTTGTTAAGAGTATCCTTGATGACTTTCCCCTGAGTTTAAGCCCTCAGGCACATAGCTCCAGAAGACTGCTTCATCTAAATGAGAGAAGGTGTGGGAGGGAAGAAACATAAGAAGTGATTAAAACACTATCTTCATTTCTCCCTCCCTCTCCAATCCTTCCCTCCCTTCTCCCTTCTTATGTCTCTATAAAGAATCAAGACGTAAAACTGGCATCCCCAGAAAGAGCTCCAATCCATAAAACACAGAACAATGCATCATGCAACCACTTGAGTACCAAAAAGTGTAGCCCAGGAAACACCTGGAAGGATCAGTATGTTCTGGAATTCTAGAGGTGTCCTTGAAGTGAAGTGCTGATCAGGGAACAAAGGAGAGAAAAGCGACAGGGTGGGGTGCAGCCCGGGATACTGCTGCTAAGGCTTATTGGAAAGAAAGATTTAATCTTCAGAATGACTCTCAGGGGTGTGTTACTGCTACGATCCTCAATTTATTCACAAGGAACTAAGGCCTGTGCGCGTAAGAGTCTCCTCACACCATTCATTCTTAAGCCCTGGAAGGCCAGGGCTTGGGCAGTTTGATCCTGGTTCTCACATTCTGCACTCTGTTGAGGCTGAGGGCTTGGTGAAGACAGAATGAAGCCTCATATAGGAAAGAGGAATGACAGCAGCCACTGTCAGATTTCCACAGCTCTCAAGGAAGCCTGCCTTGCCCACGCTGGCTGCTTAGCCCAACCCTGATCCACCCACTCTGTTGAAGGCTTGGCCCATCAGGCTGTCAGCATTGGGGAGCAGATGCTCACTTAATCCCTGGGATTAGTGCCAGATCATAGAGAATAATCAGCAGTCAGCCAAAGCACCATGCAGGTGGTACCTCACACATACACACTTCAGATCCAGTTTCCTAAATGCAAATCTGATGCCTAGTTATACCCTTAATTTTTTTTTGAATACACAGAGGAAATAGGAATATCAGATAAGACTGAGCAAAACACTGGCCACTTTATTTGACAAAGGAGATCAAATGTCTTATCGTTTGGATACTGTTTTGAAATCCGTAAGAAAGAAATTTAATGTGTATGTCTTTGTGTGAGATAGATAGAGACTGATTAAAAGAGAAGGGGATGGAAGAAAGGAGGAAGAGATATGCTTAAAGGTAATTCTACTACATTCTTAAAGTACAATAATTCTATTTTTGATATATGAAATATGTTATATCTGTGACTGTAGAGAGAAATACCTTTCTTTCTAATGAACCAAATATAGAATAGAGTGAAAGTCCTAAAGCCAGTAGGTGTCAGAGACCGCTAAAGAGCTGCATGATCCTGAGCAAGGGGTCTGGGGACTTGGTCTCACCTCATGTCAGTGATGAGAACAGGCTCTGCCCTTCCTATCTCCTAAGCATGTGTGGTGAAGGATCTACAGGTAAGTACTTCAGAAAGTAGAAAATCTTAAATAAATGAAAGGAGTAATTACCAGTAATCACCATCAACATCACAATTTCATCCTGAGGATGGCAGGAATGTTTGAAAAGAAACAAATTCCATCATAATTATCTGGAAAATACAGCCAAAAGCATAGTTAAGCCACATCGCCCACCTACTACACTGCTTACTTCTCTGTACTTTCTGTTCTGACTTTCTGATACATCTTTCTGACTTTCTGAGTTTCTGTTCTGTTCTTTCTGATACATCTGGGAGCATTGCTGCTTTGTTACAGTAAACCAACTGCCAGCATAAAATTAACAGATTAAGAAGCAACCCCTCCAGCATTCAGCTACCTCTAGCTTGAGAAAGGCTTACACTTATGCAAAAAAAATCTTATATAACTTTCTTTTTACAAAACATGTGTTCCCCATTCCCAGGTACAGGGCCCAGTTGCATCCCAGGTCTCCCATCAGCACACACTTCCTTTTGCAAGGCTCTTAGGGATCTTGAGCTCCTCTCAATACAACCTGTTTGGTCTGAGAATTGGCTAGAGATAATCAAATTGGAAAGCTGAGAAAACAAGCAAAGGTTTAAACACAAAAGCCCTCAGGGAGGGTAAATCCACCATTTCTAAAAGACTGGGCGCCCTGTGGTTTAGGTACCACAGAAAGGGAGGTGACTGTTGGCCACCTAGGGGGTTCCTCTCCCTTTGGAATATCTCCCACCCCATGTCTCCTAGTGCAGCCTTTATTCAGGATCAGGTTTCCAATTGCCATTCGACCAACTTGGGAAAAACATAGCAAATGCGGAGCTATCCAGTCTTGTGGAATTTGGGGTCAGCTTCTTATTTTTTCTACATGATTTCTTCTCTTTATCTTCCAAGCATTCTGCTTAGAACCTGAATTGTTTTTAAAGAAAAAATGCAACACAGTCTCTCTGTTTTTACCTTCATTTCATAAACATCTTAGATATTTACTGCCTTATGTCTCTCATTTACTTTATAGGTAAGCTGATTTCAAAAGAAGATTCTACTGTCTCTGCTTCCTTGTATTATTTTAAGGAACATTTTCACATCCAATAAGCCTTCTTTGACCATTACATAATGCTTCTTACTTTAATTATGCATAGAATATTAATATTTCCAGAAATATTTCCCTTTCTTTGCCTTCTCCTATTTTGTCTTTATCCCTTTGTCTTTTATTTCTAACTTTTATTTCTTTGCCATCTTGCTTAGATGATTTTTTTTCTTTAAATTTAGTAACTCAATGGGAAAGTCATCAGTTTTAATCTTGGATATTGAGGCATTTTTAACTATTGCAGTAATATATATCTTTACCTGCTTATTTCATGTAACTTTCAGAGTTCTTACTGCCTTGGTTTTCAGGGTTTTAGTTTATGGACATAAACTAAGTGCCTACGTCTTCTTTTGTTATTTGTAAATAAAACTTAGCAGTTTTTGTTTCTAGTTATTGACCAAATACACATTTACATTTCTCTCTGATTATTAAAATCAAGATCAAGTCAGTGCATTTTGAACTATTTCCTCCCATTCCCATGTTACCTCACCCTTCTTTTTCAAGGATTATTTTGCAACTTGAGTTTAGGAATGGTCTTATTTCTCCTACGTATTTTCTTATTTCTGTTAGCTGCTCAGCTCCTGCTGTCCCTGGCTCCAATTGCATGGATTCCAGATTCCTTGGTATCTATAACAGCAGATGTTTACTGCTGTCAGAACAAGCAGCAAACTGAAAGCATTTGTGTTTCACTAGAGATGACACAGACATTTCAAGAGAACAAGACTGAATATGGGACAGGTAGAAAAATAGCTTCTATTCCTAATCTGATCTGGGGGCAGGGCTTGGTCATCTCAGCAGAAGAAAGGGGCCAGGTGCATATGTGCTTAGGCAGCTTCTCCACGGTATGTCTGTGTGGCTCTGCCTCTAGCTTGGCCACTTTGGGGTCTGTATGACCGGGAACTTAGGAAGGTTCTTTCTTCCCTCTAAGTAAGGTCCTTTTCAGATCTGTTTCCCTGAAGCATGAAGCTCAGGAAAGTCCAAATGCTGCTCCCTCCCACAAGGGTGAGGCCAGAGGCATGAACATGTCAATGGGCACTATAGCAGGGCAGGAGAACACGGTAGAAACCATGTGGTGTTTCTAGAGAGAACCAGCTCTACTAGTCATGAGTCACTCTACAGGTGAGACTCTCAGCAGTCAGCTCTGCAAGATGTCTAGGAACTGCTTCAAAAGCAGGACAAGGTATTAAACCCTTCCTGTGGGCAAGTTCTAAACTACATATTCCTTGTTTAAATAAGTTGGATGGATGTGTTCCAGGCTACCAGTTACTTTCATGTTTAAATAATTTTTATAATTGTGCTACTGCTTCAGTAATTAAAGCACACACCCACACACACACACACACACACACACACACACATAGCTAGCTACATGTTGCTCCACACTTTGGTCTTTGATCTCCCATGTAGACGTTCTCTGACCACCTAAGGCTGTGGTTTGTTACACTGTACTCATCATTATCACTCTGTTCTCCTTCTCTCGACACTGCTTCCAGCTGGGGTGGCTCCTACACAGTTATTTCAAGCACCTCAAAGCCACTTGTCCTATGCTGTCTTTCTGAAACACCTTCCAAGAAATGGAGCTCTTCCTCCTTGTGCCCTGGATTGATGTTCAACAGACCCTCATGACAGTGTCACAGACATTGCTTCTCATGGTTTAGGGTTATGTCTGTCTTCATTTTCTGCACAAGACATTTGAGAGCTGAAGCTCCTGTTATTCTTATTTAGTCTCCAGAATATAAGGCAAGGAATAGAACACAGCATAAATTCATGCTTTGGAATGAGTGGAGAAATGCATGAATATGTAAGACAAGGTTAATGGAAACAGAGTGGGCCAGCTAATAGCAGAGAAGGGGAAAGTGGGCTAGAAATGAGGCTTTCTAGCTGCTAGTAGTAGGGAGCTCCTGAAGTCTTGGAAAGACCTTGAGTTCTGAGTGCTCTGAGGAAAGCACCAATAAAGGGAGATCTACTGGGCCCCTATGTGCCCTGACCTCAAGTGAACTCAGTGCATGGAAATGGTACCCTGCGAAACAGACATGTAGGTAACATTGCACCTCAGCAGTCTCCAAAAATTATGTCAGTTAGGGGGATAGAAACAAAGTGGAAATCACACACTTGTGGACCACAGGGGCCTTTTTCTGCTATAATCACAGAGGTCATGATCTCAGGAGTTATCTCTAACTGAATAGTAAATTCAAAGTAGAATACTGGATCCCGAAAAAAAAAAACTTTAAAAAGCCCCTTATTTCCAGTCCATTTTTCCTATAATTACCAATAACCCTCTATTAGACTTCAAGGACAAAAATAACTCTTAAAGCCCCAGACAGAGGTACAAACTAGTCTTTTTCACCCTGGAAGCATTTGGGGAAGATGATTCCTTCAGGCCTTGAGGGTCTGTAATTGTCAGCATCCTCCAGCCATATAGGTGGGGGGTCTCCACTCTGTGATTACGCCCTGCCTTGGAGCCACATTCTGATACTGTGGGGCTGTCAATTCTGGAGTGTTTGCCCAGGAAGAAGTAGGAAGGAGAAGAATACCCGGGTCAAACTGGAGATCGCAGAGGAAATCTGCAACACACAAGGACAGGAAAAAGGAGGTAAAACAAGCCCATCAAGAGAAGCCCAACCTGCCAAGGACCTGAAGATCCATGGTGCAACTGTAAAGTACTAAGGACTGGCTCTCAGCCCCTGTTAGAGGAGGGGAGTTGTGTGTGGGAGCTGTTGACAGCCCTGCACTGCCCTTGGATGAAAAGTCAGCCTCCTGCCCTTGCTATTTTCTCTTTTCCCTCCATGCATTTACTTTCCCCAGCCCAAGGAGAACACATCTTCTTCAGTAGAGATGTGTTCATTGTCTATTTAAAGGGCCAACCTGTGTTAGTGTTTTGGAATTGAAGAGGGGGTACAGTGGGTGGTAAGACATGAGGGCCACGTTGCAGAGAGAACAGAAAAGGGTAGCAGTGGTTCTTTATTAAAGAATAGGTATTGTGACTTAGGGACACCAGCTGTACCTTCAAAATCTGTGATCTGTTTCCCTGCAACAGGCTCAGCTGCTGGTTTGTGAGAACAGTTAAGATGCAGAGCACACCTGGCCTTGGAGCTCCCTGCTTGAGCTGTGAAAGCACAACTTAGGTCCCCTGTGACACATGACTGCTTGGAAGGAGAGAAAAGAAAACTCCAGGAGGCCAACTTCCTGTTTGATAGGGAAAGCAGGTTTCTCAGCAAGAAGCAGTGAATAGAGACAGAGCCTCTGACTGTCAGGCTCTGAAATTGGATAAGGGAAGAAGGAGAATCAGCAAGACTGTTTCTCTGGAGCCAGATACTGGTCTTCTGCTCAGCCTAAAAGTTCTGTTAAAGAGCTCTGGTAATCTTCAGATTCTGGCCTTCACTGCCTCTGTCGTATTTTCTCACAAAGAAGTCACCAGAGGCAAGAATTCATGAAGAGTGGTGATCACAAACCAAGGCCTATGAGACCTGGGCCACCTCAAAATATTCAAATCCCTGGACAAGGCCTGGACAGCTTCAGGGAGAATTGCAGTCAGCAGAATGCCTCCCTGTCCTTGGTGCACTGGTTGGGGGATGGGAAGATGGTGGCTGCTGCTGGCTGCATCTGGACAACACTCTGGTCTGAGGTCCAGCATAAAGAGGATGGCCGCTGATGTCTTCCTGCAGAGTCTCGAGCTAGGTCCCAACAATTGCACTTTAATCAGTGAGACATCAGCAGCCCTCTCCTCCCTCATGCTACTCGCTATACCTTCGCTGGCCAAGTGGATGGAAGCACAGGCGTGGCAGGGGTCACAGGACCAAAGACAAATTCAAATCCATTTTCTTTTATGAGAATAAATTCAATCAAACCCTAGCCTATGGGGAGGCAGAGAACAAGGAGAAAGCAAAGAATTAAAAACAGACAAAAAAAAAAGTGAAGTATAGCAGAACCCCTAGGTCTCTGCCAGAAGTAAGATGGGGACAGGAGTAACGCCATCTGAATTTTTTGCCCAAACGTATTAAGGAACAAAAAGGCTTTTTTCTCTATATTTAGTTTTTCTCTGTGGATAGCAGAGCTCTGCTGCTGTCAGACATGCTTGGAAAGATATTATTGGTATGATCCCTTATATCCTTCCTTCCTTCTCTCCTTCCATCTCCCCTTATTTCCTTCCTTCTTTCTTTGGTTTTCATCTGCCTTCAAATTCATCCTAAATTCACAGTGGAAAATAGTGTGGTAATAGAAATAGATAAGAGGACATTATGTGATGGAGGTGGGTATTCCAGTTATTTGCAATCCACCCAGCCTCCCACTGAGCAGGGGAGTGTCAGGCAACAAAAGCTACAGCATGCTGTCAGGAATGTCTGCACAATGAACTACACCTTTTCCCACCTGAAGGACTCAGCGGTATTGTCATAGGGAGATAAAATTTTACTAGACCAAACATCTCCAAGACATAAATGGAAAATGGACAAATGCAAGGAATCAGGCAAATCAGAAATTTTGATGGAAAAACATGGGAGGGATGATGGTAGGGAATATGGCCAAGGAATCGCATGGGTAGTATAGGAAAGTTAAGAGCTGCATCACAATGTAAATGAGAACATGACTATGAGTAAGAAAAGAGCCCAGTACCAGAATTTTAACAGTAAAGTAATACAAGCAGGTGGAGTCAACAAGTATCTACTGAGCTTCCCCCATGGGTTAGACATGCACATAATATGAAACCCTGGAGCCAAAACAGATTCAATTCTAGTCCATAAGAGCTATCCGGCAAAGGAGATACGTGAAGAACCAACAATATATACTACAGGAGCAAATCAGTTATGAAAGTTTGGAGTCCTTCAATAAATTTTAAACTCACTTTTATATTTCCTTCTTCAATGAGGTTATATTTAGTTAATATGCTTCACACTACAAAAATGTAGATTTTTCTAAGTATGTGACACCAGTGCAATCACAAATCATGGGCAGGTAACATTGATTTAGGTTGACAGAGTGTCAGAGAAGCTGGCTTAACTAAGCCACATTTACATTGTTGATTAGAAAAAACTCAAAGCAAAGCTGGAGGCATAGCTCAGTGGTAGAGTGCTTAACACGCACAGGGCTTGGGGCTGATTCCCCAAATTGAAAAATATTTTTTACAAAAGAAAAAGCCCAGAGAATCAATACATGAAAGGAAGTAAAACAGAAGAACTCAGAGTGGACACAGGAAACCACAGTGCAATGGATGAGTGATTCCTCAAGGAGGGGGTTCCAGATCAGCATGCCAGCCCCTCTGGAGAGTCTGACTGAAATGTAAGTTTCTGGGCCACTCAACCCCACTGAACTGGAATCTCTAGGAATAGGCCCAGGAATACTTCAGACAATCTGGATGCATGATCTATTACAAACTGGGATCCAAGGCCTTACACTAAAGATGTTTTCCCTCAGAACTTTTAGTAATGAACTGCAATCCAGAACAGGTGAGGAAGAATTCAGTCACAGACAAAAAAAAAAAAAAAAAAAGCTTTTTCATACCACAAGGGAGGAAGGAATCTACATTCGGGATTGTGGTAGGTTTTGCAGGGGTGGCGGGGATGCATTAGTGTCTTCTGTCAAGACCAAACTTCTCACTGTTTGATCACACCTCATTTGCATTTTTAATAGCCCCCATTAGACAGCCTCTGAGCTAATTAGGCAGGCGTCTATAATAGAAGACTTCTGTTTCCTGTTTTCAGCACTCAGAAACTAATGGCTGAAGCACTGCTAAAACAATTAAGTAATAAGAAAAATACTGTGTAAGATTGGCAAAAGCACAGCTGCCATAAATCATTACAAATGACTCGCAGCTCAAAATGTTTAATTAGGGAAGAAAAGTAACCTATCACATTTTGGGGTGGCAAGGGAAAGCAGAGGAGGAGTGACCCAGGAACAGAGTTTATTTGCCCTCTGCCAAGTTGGGATGGGGTGGGAGTTTGAGAGTCTAGGGTTTCTGGTACTAACACCCTATTCCCAGGCCTCCAGGGCTGCCCAGGGACATCTTCTACTAGATCTAAGACTGATAGCAAATGGGAACTGTGGCAAACCATTGAAATACAGATCACAAAAGGCTCAGAATTACTGGAAACAAAATGTAGATTGCTTGCCAGGGGAAGATCCTGAGGAAACTGAGATCTTGTGTGAGGACAAAGAAACACACAGTGTATGGGAGTAAAATGGGGGAATTATAAACACCAAAGACAGAGTCACTATAACTTAAGAACAAGGCATGTATATTTTTATGTGCATACTCATATTTTTCCGCACCTTGCTTTCTCTTTTCCCTCCGTTTTTGTATAAGGAGCAATATGAAGGAGTCTTCAGATTCTAGAAGGTCCAGACAAAATTATTCTGAACTAACGTGAGACTCCAGAGCAAAGGCACGGCGCTTGATACGATTCCATGCCTACCTTTTTTTGGGAAAGGATGAGCAACTCTGTTGATAGGAGAGTTAGCTGCGGTTTCTTAGCTGGAGTTAGGGTGTTGTTTATGTCATTACATGGAAATTTAACTATAGCCAGTAACATAATGCATGAAGGCCGAAGGGTCAACAGTGTAGATGGTGCCAATCTTTTGTCACGTGCGCAACACTTAACTTTCATATGCTCTCCTCCCCAGTGTGATGGTAGAAAGCCTATAAGCTACATTTCAACCTTGCTTCTCTCTGTTTGAAATACCTACAATAGTTTCTGTTTTCCCTGACATGACATTGAAGGATACATAGAACTTGATTAATTAGACGTAATCTGAATGTAGATCCATTTTATTTGCTGGTGTCACTGTAAATAGGCTTACCTGCATTCTAAATCCTGTTAATTTGTATTGTGTAAGTGTGAACTCCAGTCATTTGTATTGATTAACTTGTAAGTTTAGCACAATTCTGGGACATATGTTACACGATCATTAAAGGACTAATTTCCGTATTCCAGAGCGAACTTCAATTTTTATTTGTTCCTTCACATATTGCACAAATATTTGTAGACCACAGGCCATGTATTCAGCACTAGCCTCAGCACTATGAGCAAAGTAAGGGAACATAACACTTATTTCTTGATCTCAATGTACAAATGTGTCACAAGGCAATAACTACTGAATGACAATAAGAAGCCATACTATTAGTACATAATTGAAGAATCACATTTTCTTAGGAAAGACAGTAGCACGTTGAAGAAAAGTGAAAAACTGAATTAAATTTTGCAAAAGTCTATAAATTAGAAAAATAGAGAAGTCAGTCAAGACAAAGTTAATATTTGAAGCCAAAGGCTCACATGACTCATTCTTCTATTAATTGATAGTCATTTAACATAAAGTTAAAAAATGATCCCCGGGTGTCAAATCTGAGTATATATACATATATATATAATGTTTTAATATATATCTAATATATTTTAATTATAATTATATGTTTATTATAATTCAATATAATTTTATATATCATATATATGTATATCCTATGAACCAAGATTAAATTAAGAAAAAATTAAGAGAAGAATATTTCATGGTGCATATATAAAAATTATTCTAGCTTTAGTATTTATAGGTAAATTTTATTGGAATACAAACTGCACTGTTTCAGGAACATGTGTTGAGTAGATATAAAGCATAACTAGCATGGAATATCTGTGGCTGATGGGTAGAACAATCAAATGCACATTGATATAGTTCTCATCCAACTGATATCCAGAGCGCTTTGACCACACAGGTCTCAGCTCCTCAGTGAAGTGTCCCAGACATGATGCTCTAAGCATCATGCTCCACGGGATCTATTATCAGCATCCCCCACTATGGTACTAATTTGGAAGCTTAGAGTTAGAAAGCAGTCATAGAAATTCAATGTATGATTTCAAGTATATGTAAAACACTCCTAGCAATGTATACAATTTCACATGTAATTTTTTATAATATTTTATACTCTAAATATATTCATCTATATTCTTGGGCTCTTTTACAACTAAGAAAAAAAATAAGAAAAAAAATTTTAATTTTCCTGATATGGGGCTCCTCTTTCATATTTTCTGCATCTTCATAGACCCTTAAAATATACCTCCTCTAGGTCTAAAAATTCTACCATATAATGGTGATTATAATTTTTTCTTTTTAGTACAGGGTCTACAGGGTCTCACTGGGTAGATCAGACTAATAGTGATTCTCCTGTTTACAGCCTCTCAAGTGTTCAGATTACAGGCACATGCCACTACACCCAGTCTCAACTGCTCAGAGTGCCCTGGGGGCAGGGCCCACACAGCAGGTCCCGGGATCGAACCCTGGCCACAGCGTCTGCCTAAGCAGGCACTTTAATCTGCTGAGCTATTTGGCTGCCCTTACTGTTCTTGATACTATATTAAAAGTCTGCTAGGTCAACCTCAGAACCTTATCTAAATCCAAAACTAACTCTCAAATAAGCGATATGAATTAATGAAATGGGCATCTAAATACTTCCTTCTTCCTTGCCCAAAGTGATCAATGTCAATGTAATATAAATACAATGGTGCTTAAACTCAAAGAAAATAGTGCAGAGAAAAAGCCCCTGGCTAATAGCTAGTGACATTAGGGTCTACACTTGCAATGATATTGTGAAATTTATGAGACCCATGCACCAATTACCCTCTTGTCTTCAGTTTCTTCATTGATGATTTACAAAATAGCTTCTATCCATCATTCTCTAAGTTTGTGGGCCATGCTCAACATCGATATATAAAAGAGCTAAAGTTCCAGTACTTCTCTCTTTTGAGCTTCTGCCTCATCAACAAGACAGACTTCTGAGCACCAAATACTATTAACAAAGAAACTGACTCCTGACATTCAACCAGAATCAGAACTTCAGCCTAGAAATTGGATATGTCCCTTCATGGTCCAGCTGGTCTTCTGAATCAAAAGGTGCTAGGAAGAAGGAAGAGGAGGAAAGAAGGAAGAAGGGAGGACAAAGGAGGAGCAGGAGAAGGGAGGAGAAAAAGAGAACACTGCTTCCATGAATTAGCAAGACAGGAACTTTAGCAGCAATGCCCATAGAAAGAAAATGGGAGCTGATTTTATTATTGTCAGAAAAGGAACTAAGTGGCACCACCAGCGCCAAACTTCAGCTGTTCACTTGGAATAAAAGAGTCTGTTTAGAAGAGTTGCAAGATTTTTTTATATTAGATACTTTTCCCATTGCTGGAATAAATTACCTAACACCCACCACTTAAAGCAGAAGTGGCTTATTTATTGATGGATTCAGAATCCTAGTCTGCATTCAGCTAGTTCCAACAAAGGGACATAATGGTGCAGGGAATGGCACCATGAAGCTGCTTAATTCATGGAATCTGGAGAGCAGAACAGAGAAAAAGTACCAGAAGGGAAAGGGACATTGGACAAGATACAGACCCCATGACCATGCTTTTATGATGCATCCAAATGCTCCCATCACAGATTTGCCTATTGACAAAAATGTAATAATTCATGACTCCTCTCAAAGGGGACATAAAACTGAAGCAGCAGTGTGAAGGAAACTTTATCCCTCCCTCAAACCTCTATCTTCCTTTTCCGGTTCTCTAACAAAAAATACTTTTGGATTTATTTTGTTCTGTTTTCTGCTTCCCTTTTCTAGTTCCAGACACTTGGATGAGCAATAGGAACTTCATCACTCTTTTTGCAACTCCCTTATTCTGTGAAGATTTTGCTTTAAGAAAAAGAATACAAAAGATCCTACTTAATCTAAAGCCTGAATATCAGGTCCCATATACCTCTACCACAGCTAGGAATATAGGACCCAAAACCTGGTGTTCTATAACCATTGTTTTCTTTCTTTGAAGTTAGTAAATTTTAGTCACCATGTTGCATGAAGGTGGGGTTCATGGAAATTATTTTCTAGTGGAGCTCTCTGGTTATTACACCATGGAACACTATTAAACCCCCATATTGGAAATTTCCAAATGGGGCAACCAAAATTTCCCCATTTTCTATAAAGCATGTCACCTCAGAGGAATTCAGAGAACTCACAGCATCTGCTTCTTCCTTCTCAGAGCCTGGCCATGAGGCCATCAGGAAGTATAAAGGAAAAGAGGCTCTGAAGAGTGATAGACCACCATAGACAACCCAGCCCCAGCCCAAGCATGACCTCAGTGAAATGCAGCCACATAGAACGATCTCTGCTGACACACATAATATTAAAATTCTGAGCCCTATCAGAATTTCTAACCTACATAATGAAGATAAATGAAATATTGGGCCTTTGAAACCTTTGGGAATTAAACCTTTAATTCCCAAACCTTAAATTTGGGAATAGTTAATTTACCACAATAGATACCTAGAATTCTCTTCTTCACTCCCAACTAAAATCTTATAGTTGAGCAGTTTAGATCCTCCTTCAAGCAGGAAAACTAGTGAGAAACTGTTACTGCAGAGTGTGCTATTCATAACAATAATGATCTTAAGCCATTATGATGGCTTAAATGCTACTTAAAAAATAGCAATACCCTGCTGAAGCTGGCATGATACATGTTAAATATAATTCCATTTGAATTTCTTAAAATTGTGAATATTGGTAAATCAACTTTAAGCCTAAGTATCAGAAAAGTGACCCTGGCCCTGACATGAAAGAGCCTGGAAGACCAGATGAATAAGAGGTTTGCAGGCAGGAGGTGACTAGATTTAGGGTAAAAGACAACTGAAGAGCAAGGCTTCAGGGCTAGAGGGGAGAAAATTCACTAACTGCTTCTTGTGCATTCAGACAAATAACTGAACAATTTACTTCAAGAATAGAGCACTTCAAAGAGGAGGTCTGGATCCTATCTATGCCACAAGCATGTATTCCTGGAGGGTATGGGCAAAATGACTTAACCTCTTCTAAACCCTAAAGAATCTGAATCTGATTCAGTCTCCCTTCAGATAGACTCTAAGGACTGCTGTTTAAGTAAAAGACATCATGTTTCTCTTTGGGAATGTTACTATTGAGACTGTACAGCTTGTGAAAGCAGGCTGTATGCCCAGAATGCACAGCACCCTGTAAACCTTTCCTAGGTTGTTGTAGCAAGATAACTCAGCACAAAGAACAGAAATTTATTGACTCACAATCTGAAAGCCAGAAACCTTGAGATAAAGGTGTTAGCAGGGTGGATTCCTGCTGAGACCCATGAGGGAGAATCTATGGCATGCCACTCTCCTAGCAGCTAGTGGCTTGTCAGCAAGCTTTGACCCTCCAAGATTTGCCGACACTGTCCCTCTGACCTCTGCCTTTATCTCATGTGACTCTTCCTGCATTGAAATTTCCCCTTTTTTTAAGGTACTGTATTTATGGGATTAAGGCCCACACCAATGGCTTAATTTTCACTTGGTCACTTCTTTAAAGATGCTATCCCCAAACTAGGTCATATCATGAGATGCTGGGGAAACATGGCTTTAGGGACACGACTCAAGGCATAATTCCTGGGTCAGCTGGGGTATATTATTCTATCCTGCAGAACCTTAGAATCTGAATTTCACTGGAAACAGAAACTTCACAGTTGCATTTCTTGCCCCCACTCACTTCTTCATCCCATCTTAGCCTAGGCCTTCCAGAGAAAAAGCCCCACCCACAATCCACACAGCCTTTTCCAGGCTGGATCTGCTATGCCTCACCACATCTGCTGCCTGAGTTCCTCTCCACGCAAATTCACTCTTGTCCCCCACTCACCGACAAGCATCCCCTCAGCCTTCCTTCCCCAGGTCTCCCCTGGACACCAGTTTTCTGAAGAATTCCTTCCACCACGGAAACCCAGACAGTGAACAAAAGGGACTTCATTTTTCTTTACAGTTTTCTTTTGAAAGTGGAAACAAGATAATATCTGAATGATAAATGTATATATCCCTTGCTTAGACAATTTAGAGGAAATAAATATTTTAGAAATTCCTCGTAACACACGCAGGAATCACCACTTAACGATTCTGGGACTGTAGCAGTGCACATGCCTCCCTCCTGGCTAATTCTTTTACGTTAACAACTGCTTGGGGCACTATAAATTATGGACCTTCTTTGACTAACAGGAGTTGCATGATGAGTGGTAGGGCTTATCAAAATCGAGTCAACATCGCCGCACTGTCAGCGTGATAGACAGAAAGGCAAAGCATAATCCCAATGACTCCCTGGTGAAACATATACAGAGGCTTAACCTAATCCTTGAAGGAAAGACAGAGAAAATAGGTGGAAAACCAATTAGCCTCTTTCCATAAAATCCAAAATTACTGGTGGGCTACTTTCACTTCTTTCTCCACCCTGATTCACAGGTAGCACCCAGGAGTTGGTGGAAGCCAAGGAGTGCTTTCTCAGCAGAGCCATCTGATGCTTTTTGGTGGGACAGCTGCCTGATTTTTACTAGACTAAAAAATGTGTCCTATTGACCCATACCTTGCATTTATTACAGCTGTAAAAGACTGCACATTTATCCCTACATTTTTGTAAATGAAGAAAAGTAGGTATGTGAGGAGAAGAGGTATTGCTTTCAAATATCATCCATCTCTTTGCTGGTGTCTGCTTTATGTTTACCACTAGTTACGTGTTGTGGCAATATAAGAGAAGAGAAGCCATACTCTATGGCCTCCCAGGATTTCAGGTCTATAGACCAAATGGAAAAATTTCTGCCATACAAAGAAGTCATAAGGATGTGACTCTTCTCATATGTAATGAAATTGCTCTACCTTTCAGCAGTACAAGTCTGCTTCGGGGTTTTGTCCAGCTCTGGGACTGGTGTACACCGTACACCCATCTATTTGTACTTTCTGTTTTAGCATCCATGGTAACCAATGGAATACTTTGGAGGGGGAGCTAAGCAAGGATACAGTAGCATATATAGTGATACTTAGCTGCTGAAACTATAAATAAGTAACTATATGGCATACGGCACTGAGATTCTGTGCCCACCATGACAAGGTGATTGAAGATCCACTGGAAAAGTGGGGAGGGGGCAGTTAGTACTCAAAAAAAAAAAAACTGCCTTCCACCTAATGGCATCAATCTTTACATGCCCAAATATGCCTCTGGGCCCCAATGGCTCCTCATCCTGAGTTCTCCACCTAACCGTCTCTGGGAGGGTTACTAAAGCCACCAAGGGTGTTTTATTCCTGGAATATGGTTCAGCCACTCAAGCATCTCAGCATCCACACAACCCAGGCAATTTCCAAAAGAAGGAGCAAATATATTTAAGAGAAGAAACCAACGTTAGTCATGGTGACTGTTTTTCTCTTCTGTTATCTTTGCCCGCATGTGCATGTTGCCCATAATCAACTTCAATTAAATTTAGCTCCACAAGGCTTAATAATAATTATCATTGCACTAGAAAAATAATGAATCCTTTCCCCTCTCCATACTGCTTTTTATTTTTGGCTAAATCATTAGAATACACATAAGTTAATTCTACCAACCAAGTCAGGTAGCTCTTGCTCCAATGGCTTTCAAAGTTCAGTGTGATAGAACCAAGGAGTGCGAGTACCAGAGGAGATAACAGAACTCTCACCTCGTGGGCTCGAAGCCTCATGTCATCACTCCATCATAGCCAGGCTGCCCTAGGCCCTCAGGCTGCTGTCAGCCACTCAGATTGCATACCTGCTCTGCTTCGTTCCTTGATAGCTCCAGCATCATTGTTTCCAGACCTTACCTCATCCTCTCCTACCCGCTGCCTCCTAATTTCTACACAACTTCCATGGACTTTTTGTTACATTTGCCCTTGTGGTCGGGTTTGCAACTCCTCCCAATTTAGCAACACCTGAAAATTTAATTAGCAGGTGGTTGTCTCCCTCTTCCACATAATTAATGAAGATGTTAAAATAAAACTGGATTAAGAATTTATTACACTATAATTTGCAGATCATTGCTACAGTTACTAGATTAGCTCTAACAAGGCAGGAGGGACCAACTTGAGTAGGGCAGAGGTGGCTAAGCCATCATAGTCTTTACTCTAAGCTGAAGACAGTATGACACAGAGGAAAGTGCTCAAGCTAAGAGTTGTGCTGGCTGGGAATCTGTCACTAATTAGTAGAAACTCCCTCGTGACAATCCAACATGTATGCTAAAAATATACACCAAGTAGATCTCAGCTCAACTCACTAAGGTCTCAAGGACAGCCTCACATGATAATGGAATAAAGGAGTGATCCACTAAGAAGGGAAGAAATGGGGAGAAAAGCCTCAAACAGGGTTTACTGAATAGTGTGATAATGATAAGAACAAGCCACTCTTGATGGAACAAAATAGCCTTAGGTCAAAACACATGACCTCAGGAAACACTTCTTCCCAAATATCTATTCTTGGCTCACAAAAACAGCCTATTCTAGACAAAAATAGTCACTCAAATGGAAGGGAAGCATCTAACATTTAGAAACCATAGTGTTTTAACTCAGAAAATTCCAACCAATCTCACTATCTCTCTTCTTTTTAAAGATTTATTTATTTATCTATCCATTCATTCATTCATTTGGTACAGGGTCTTGCTACACACATGCAGAGCTGGCACACCATGTGGTACCGGAGTTTGAACCTGGGTCCTTGCACTTGCCAGGCAGGAACTTAGACCACTGAGCTATCTCCCCAGCCCCTCACCACTTCTGTTACCTTCTACTGACCTTTGTCTTATTGTTGCTCCAATAGTTTCTACTGAGCTGTCCTTTCCAAGATGAAGCTTTGCCCTCTCTTTTACTCTTTCCTCACCTCTCATCTCTCTGCCTGTCCTCCTCCAGCTTGGCTCCTCCTGCAGTGTCTGGGTCTCATGTCCCTGCAACGATAATTCCATGGGGTTTCTTGCCTGCTCCAACAGATAGTCCAGCCTCGTTCCAGGTCCTGAGCTATCTCTAATATTATCTCTAATAATACCTCGTTCCAGGTTCCAGGTCTATCTCTAATTTTGCAACTGTCATGTTTTCCCTGCTAGTCATGTCTTCAGCAGGGAGCAGATCTTGGGTCCAAGTTAGGCACAATTAGGGCAGATAGGCACAGAACAGGTTGTTAGAAGGGTTAGTGGTATCTCTAGTACAATAATTTTAGCTTCGCAGAGCAAATATTAAAAGGTAGCTCTGCCTGGGGAAACTTTTCAAAAAAATGAATGTTGAAGATTATAATTCATGAGTCTGATTTGATTCCAAAGTCTCTTTGTTATGCCCAATACATGATATGGCAAATCATGCATGACTTGAAGTCCTTGCTGGCTCAATACTGCAAATTCCAGGTCAGGTTTGGTACCAGACACATTAATTTCAATATTTAAGCCCTGAGAGTTCTTTACTTCAATGTACTGTGAAAGGAAATCTGTTTTGTTAGAAAAGAAAAAGGAAATAAAAGACAAAGTAGTGATTCACGTGAGGGAATACCTTGAAACGGGTATAATTTATAAAACAAAATACCCTTAATATGACAGCAGTCAATTTAGCCTGATATAAAAGAGGGTCTGTGTTTTCTTTCATTTATATTTTTATGATACGTAATGTCTTTATAATTTCACCACTCCACATCAAAGCCGCCAACCGCTGAGCGCCTAAATAAGTAGCATGTGAAGAAAATGAATGAATTGCTAAATGTCCCATTACGTCCACAGAGGATATCCTTCTATTTGGAGTCAGGAATCTTAAATTGAGACGACAAATGAATGGTTTTCACTCCAATGGAGGGAGAGTTTTGGCAACTTTATTATGTTCAGCATTTGGATTGGAGTGAGGGAAAACAGAGAGAGAAATGAAGTTTTAAAAAATAATAAGTGTTTTTGGTGTCTTCTATCTGGCTCTGAATGTCAGTTCCTCTATGAGACAGAGCAATGGGGACAGTAGGGGGCACAGCAGAAGCATAGAAGCTCCAGGGAGATCCAAGAGCTGAGGGCCTGTCACTGGTGTGATTTCTCCAACACAAAGAAGCTATTTGGAGAATCTTAACAAGTTCCAACGTGTTTGGCCCAACACATTAGGGCTGACATCAAAAATTGAAAAGCAAAGAATGTGTCGAGCTGGTTAAAGGAAATCACAATAATCAGCAGCTCCTAGGGCACTTAGCCACAGACACTCAGGGAGCCACCGGGCAGGGGATCAAGATATGGGGGTGGAAGCATGGCTGCATCAAAGTGGAGGGACCTGAACCATCTACCTCATGCTTGCTAGAGGAAAACAGGATGAACTCTGCAGCAAAGATGATGCAAA
>NDGN011293671.1:0-11494 GCA_002564285.1 Tympanoctomys barrerae
TATCTATCTATCATCTATCTATCTATCATCTATCTATCTATCTATCTATCTATCTATCTATCTGTCTGTCTGTCTGTCTGTCTATCCTGGGAAATAAAGGAAAGGCAGGAGGAATCACAGTCCTTGACTTGAAATTATACTACAAACTACAATGATAAAATCAACAAGGTACTGGCAAAAAAAGAGACCTGAGTATCAATGGAACAGATGAGAAGATGCAGACACAACTGTAAACACACTCAGCCACATCACCTTTGACAAAGGGTGCAGACATGTTCACTGGAACAAAGATAGCCTTTTTAATAAATGTTGCTGTAAAAACTGGCTTCCTACATGCTAAAGGGTAAAAATAGATGCATGCTTATCACTATGCACAAAACTACATCAAAATGGATCAAAAATTTAAATGCTAAAACTAAGATTTAAATATTTAATACTTAAAAACTAAATTTTCTGGAAGAAAAAATATATAGAAGTCTTAAAGACATAGAGGTAGGTAGAGAGTTTATGAACAAAAATCAAACTGCACATCAAATACTTCAAAGAATCAATAATAGAGATTTTATGTTTTTAAAATGTTTCTGCATGTCAGAAAAAAGTCACCAATAGGGCAAGGAGGATAACACCATAGACTAAATGTCTGCTTTGGCAGGCTCAGGGCCCAGGGTTCAATCCCCAGTCCCACATGCTGCTTTGGCACTACCCATGGGGCATGCCGAACCAGCAACCCAAGTCTGGGCATGGTAGTGAACACCTGTAATCCTAGCATTAAGGAGGCTGAAAACAGAAGGGTCGCTACTAGTCTGAACTATGTAGTGAGACCCTGTACCAAATATATAAATTAAAAAAATCACTGACAGAGTAATAAGAAAACCCACAAGCTGGGCTAATATAACTGACTGTCCCACAGAAAAAGGGCTCCTACCTAGAATATACAAATAATATACTTTTTCCCTTCTTTTAGCATTTTTGCACATCCCAGTTTTTCCTTTCTATTGAATAAATTCTTTTCCTTTCACCGTATCTATTGTACCTTTCAGATTGTATTTACTCTTTCAGGTTCTCACACTAGTGAGACTATACAATGTTAAAAAATCAGGCCACCAAAATTCAAAGACCCTTTCTAAAAATTGACATCTGTCTCGATTACTTTTTACTCATTGATGGGACAAAATACCCAATACCCAAATTTAAAGAAGGAAAGGTTTATTTAGCTCCCAGTTAGTGGAGGTTTCAGTCCGTACTTGGCTGGCTTCAAGGGGGGGTTAGCACAAGGAAGAAGGCAGCAGCTCAGGAAGGTGGAAAACAGTGAAGGATCAGCAGCTGTGGTATCTATCAAGTCTCTCTCCCTTCTTTCCATGTGGACTGAGCTCCCCTAAGGAAGTGGCAGTGGCTGTGAAGATCAAAAATTGAGGAAGTGGTGCATAGAATCTTTCCTCAACCACTTTATATACCCTTTTCATGATGAGTCACTCTGGGGCTGGCCCCCCATGCCCCAGGGAGGGGCCTTCATGCCCTAGGGGGTAGAGTTGCTGAGCCAAACCAGCCTAGCTTTCAACCCTTCAAGTTGACTTAATGTATCTACCACCACAATCCACCCCTTTTTAACTTGGCAACTATACATATTTGATACCAGTTTTTAAGTATAAAGACATGCTTATTAACATTTTACAACTTGGACACTGTAGTACAGGTTTAACTATCATTAACAATCACTATTAAGTCTACCAACATTATATGAGAACCATAACACTTTGTTCCTGGCCCTCCAAAGACTCACACATATCTCTTTATGTAAAAGGCACTTAGTCTATCCATAAGAGTTGCCAAATTCTTAATAGTTTTAGCAATGGTGAAAAATTTAATTCTCAAGTGTCCTCTAATATCTAAGGAAAACGCTTAGCTGTGAGCCCCTGTATAAATGAAAATTTAAACACTAGCAACATTGAAAGTTACAAGATAAACATTATCATTATAAAAGGTATATACAGTAGGATACAAAGCATTGAGATTAAAGCAAATCCAAAATCTAGAAGTGAAAACATTAAGTTGTAATATTATGTGAACATCAAAAGCAATGAGTTATGAGCTCGTAAAGCCTTATATGACTCTACCCCTGTGGCACTTCTGTTAGCTCTCATGGCTTTTCTCTTACTGGCTTTTCTTCCTCTTGTAGCTTTATTTAGGCAATCTACATTTCTGTATTTTTTATACTTTTGGGTTTTTTACTGAATAGGCTTTCCACTCACAGCTTTATACACCACTCTCTGAATGGCACACTCCTTGCCCTCCCAGGCTTTCTGAAATCTAGGTAGAAGCCTGTATAATCTCAGAATTCTGTATTCTGCATGTGCCTAAAACTAGTGCCATGTGGATGATGCCAAGGTCTGCTGCCAGCTGGAGCAACAGCCAGGCTTTCTTCTCTATTGGCTGTATGGGTTGAGTGCCTGGATAACTGAGCACCCTGACCTTGATTCTGAGGAAAAAATTCTCTATACCATCATCATTTTGGAACCTGGTGTAGTTGCTGCCTCTGTTCTGGAACATGGGGCTCTGTGGCTTTCTCCTTAGAGCACGATCCCTGATCCTTGAAGTTTTCAGGCTGTGAAGGGCAAGAACCTGCCACCTCCTGTGATGCCCTCAGTACATCATTTTTATTTTACTGTTCCTCCTGAGCAATGAAGATTTCTATCTTTGCAGTCCACAGCCTTTTTTGTAATTCCCTACTGGCAAAATTCACAACATTTTAAATAATCCTGCTGGGCTCTTTGCTCTGGACTTTTAACATAAATCTGATTAAAAGTCCTCCAAAATAGCCATGCCACTAGTTTAACATTTGACTGCTTTGAAATTTCCTTTGTCAAATTAATCAGTCCACCGTGATTTAATCTCACTCTCAGGCAAAGTCTCTGGACACAAGCAGACAAACTTTCTGCCAAGCTCTAACACATATCATCAGGTGTCCAACAATCAAAGCAGTCCTTTTTTCCAGCAGAAAACTCCCCAGCCTGGTAAATCCTTTATAGACAAGGATTTCTGTCAGCATTCTGGTCTTCTGAGCTCTGGCCAGAATCTCTCATACAGAATAGCCAAAGCTGTTCCATCTCTTCCCTAGTAGGCAATATCATGAAATCTTTCCTATCTCTTCCCAAAAGCCATTCCCAAAGGATTTGAAGGATATGGTCAGATATAATCACAGCACCAACTGCACTCCCCTGGTACAAAATTTAGTCTCAGTTACTTTTACTTATTGCTGGGAGGAAATACTGAACACCCAAAATTAAGGAAGGAAAGGTTTACTCAGCTCACAGTTAATGGAAGTTTCAGCTCATACTCGACTGGATTCAAGGCAGAATAACACACGGCAGAAGACAAAAGTTTGTGGTGGCAAAAAACAGCAAAGAGCAGAAAGAAAAAAATAGCAGCAGCAGCATCTATCAAGCCTCTCTCCCTTCTTTCCTTGCTGACTGCAAAGACTGGAGCTCCTCCAAGGAAATGATAGTGGCTGCAAAGATCAGAGCTTTCTCCCCAAAATAGCATGGCTACAAGTATCAAGCTCCTCAAAAGAAAGTGGCACAAAAATTCTTCCCTCAACCACTTTATATACCTTTTTTTGTGCTGAGGCACTCTAAAGCAGGTGCTCCATGTCCCAGTGAGGCACCTCCATGTCCTAGGGTATGAAGTCGCTGAGTTGATCCATCCAAGCTTCCAGCCCCTCAAGTTGAAACAAACTATCAACCACCACAGCATCTGAGATGAATATACACTTTTCATATGAAATATAAATGGCAAATAAATATATGAAAATAATTTCAACATCATTGGTCATTCAAGAGATGGAAATTTAAACAACGCTAAGATACCATCTTGTGCCAGAAAGAATGGCTATCATTGAGCAGTCAACCAATAACAAATGCTGGAGAGATTGTGGGAGAAAATATTCCTTCTCCACTGTTGATGGCAGTGAAGTCTGATACAGCTGTTATGAAAATCAATGTGAAGATTCCTCAGAAATCTAGGACTGGAGGTCCTGTTTAAGCCAGTTATTCCCCTTGTAGGTATTTTTCCAAAAGAAATGAAATCATCATACCACAGCAATATGTATACCCATGTTAATAGCAGTACAATATGTCATAGGTAAATCTCAGAAACTACCCAAATTGCTATTAATGAAGAAATGAATACAACAGATGTGGTATTTTTACACAATGGAATATTACTCATTGTTAAAGACAAATTTGAAGATTTTATAGATAAATGGATGCAACTTGAGACTGCATTGGTAAGTGAAATAAATCAGATCCATATGTGCAAGCATTATATTGTCTCACTAGATTGAGAACCTGAAAGGGTAAATAGAATCTGAAAGTTACAGTATGTACTGTGAAAGGGAAAGAATTTCTTCAAAGGGAAGGAAAAACTGGGATGTGCAAAAGAACAAATAAAGAAGTGAAAAAGATGTCTTTATGTACATATGCGGGATAGAATGGATAATTGATTGTACTGCCAATTTCTTTTGAATGGAGTAATTAATTCTTAATTTTTTAGTTTTTATTCCTATTAATTTTTTCTTTTTAATTTCTTAAAACTTTTAAAACCAATATGCAGATTTATTTCTGGTAACCTACACAACTAATTTGAAGGTAACATCATACAACAAAACAACAATTGTTAAATTCCTATTACTTTGTTTAATGACATTTTGTAACATTTCTAATACTTATTCATTACTTTTTATTTTTAAAAGCATGGACCATGCAGAAGATTTGACATTTTGTATGATATTAATTTTCTTAATTATTAGTACATAGGGGCTTTGGGGGGCAGTTCTTGCTGTATAGTTCAGTCTGATTTTGAACTTGCTATGTACCACAGGTTGATGTGAAACTCTGGGCAAGCTTTCTGGCTCAGGCTCCAGAGCCTGAAATTAAAGGTGTGAGCCACCATATCTGTCTTATTAGTACATTTTTTCAAAGATTTTTGTGTTTTGTTTTTATCAGTAACTACTCTTGCATCAGAAAGCAAGATGTATTATAAATGTTAATATATGTTTAAGTTACTTCTTACTACCTGAAAGAGGAACATTTTGTCCTGTACCCTTGTCCACAAGCATTATTTGGCAAGTACAGAATACTTCACATTAGGAAAATTTTAAAGTTATTTAAAAATATTTCATTTATGGTTTGAATCAAGAAGACAGTTGTCTAATTCTTATATTAGTAATAACTCATTACTTCAACATATTATTATATTCATTTCCTTAAGTCACATTGATCATATTTTATTTATCACCCTATCATTTTATAATTCTATTGTTTTGATTTTTTATACTTTTGTGTATATATAAATTAATTATTCTATATTTGACTGTACTACAGAAGCATTCATATGATCTTCCAGTTTATATAATAAAAATGGTATTACCCAATGGACTTAAGGAGCCAGGAAGTAACCCACAAAATTACAGTCATTAAATTTTTGACAAAGGAACCCAAAACACTGTAGACAGAAGACATCTCCTTCAGCAAGTAGTGAGGAGAAAGCAGACCATCAACATGTAGAAGACTAAAATCAGATGTCTATCTCTCTTCATGTTTAGAACTCAATTCAGAGAGAATCAAACACTTTAATGTAAGACCCAAAATTTCAAAATTACTAGGCAAAAAATATAGAAACATAATTCAAGATATTCATAAATGCAATGATTTAGTAAATAGGGTTCTAATAGCTGAGGAAATAGTATCAACAATAAGTACATATAAATGCATCAAATTTAAAAGCTTCTTCACAGAAAACAATTGACAGAGTGAAAAAGATAACCATAAAGAATGTGAAAAAAATGTTGACATTCTAACAAATGATACTCAATATATAAAGAACTAAAAAAGTCTAAAAGAGCAAGCAATTTGATCAATAATTAAATGAACTCAGTGGATACACAGCAAAAGAAAATTTACAAACAGCCAATAAATATATGTTCAACACTGTTACTCTTCAAGAAAAGGCAAATAGAAACAACATTGAAATTCTACTCACCTTAGTCAGTATTATTATCATGCAAAAAATTAAAAAGCAAGGAAAAAGGAATCCTTACCTACTGATGGCTCAAATGTACATTAATGCAACCACTACAGAGGGAAACATAGAGGTTCCTCATACCTATCAAAATAAAACTGTCATATGATCCAGTTATAGCTCTTCAGAGGATACATCTGAAGGAATGACATGAAGTCCAAAAGAGTTAACCTGCATGGCAGTGTTAATTTCAACTCTATTCAAAATGACCAAGTCACAGAATCAGCTTGGATATTTACTAAGGAACATAAAGATAAAGAATGTGAGGTATACACATATTGGAATATTATTCACAGAATAATAACATGATGCTATTTTCAGGAAAATGACGGAACTGGTTGTTATAAAATTAAATTAAATAAGACAGACCAATAAAGTTAAATATCCCATGTTTTCTCTTATTTGTTGAATCTAAGGAAAAATGATGACATGAAGTAAAAGGGATACAATTAGAGAACAAGAAAATGAGGGTAGGGCAAGAGAGGCTAATGAGGCTGGTGGATACACTCAAATCACATGTGCAGATATATCAAATGAAGAGCTGGCAATGTAGCTCAGCAGCATAAGCACCTGCCTGGCAAGAGCAAGGTCCCGAGTTCGATCCCTGGTACAAAAAAAAAGAAATATCCAATGAAACTCATTATTTCTGCAGTCAATTATAATTATAACTTAAAACAAACTAACAAATAATGTAAATCTTCAACCAGTCTTATGTTTATGTATTTCCAGATTAATTCAGAATCTATTTACAAACTTTTATATAAAAAATTGTCGTCAAGTTTCATTAAACCTGGTAATTTATGTTTGAAGATAATGTTAATTTTATTCTCTATCTTCATTAAGACATATAATGTGTCACTCTTCGTTAATAACACTGTTTTATTCTTCACAGTTTTCTTCTACATTTTGAAAAGTAATCAGCAACATGACCAGTCAGAAACTGCACTATCTGTCACAACCCTAGTTTCTGTGTTGTTACTCTTGAAATTATGATGAAGTATACATACATTTTAAAATATTTTCATGTAAACCACCTCAGTGTCCATGCAACCATTTAATTCTCAAAGTTCTGATATCATTTCAAAGTCTAGTCCTATTTATTCAGAAACATGTACATATATATATATGTAATATATATATATGATATGCCATGACCCTCCAGCTTGCAAATTTATTCTCAGAAACTACTTGTAACTTTTCCACATACTTTTCTTTATATTACACCTGAAATAAATGTATTTCTAAATTAATTCTGAAGAAATTGTGATCAAATGTTGTCAGATACAAATTTGGTGTATTTTCTGTCTTGGTTTTTGATCATCATCGATACTGCTCTGGACTTCTAGAAAAATGCCATAGTGTTGTGATAAATGTTGGAAAGAAAGGAAATTGTGCACAAATCAGTCATATTTTTATTGATGTAACAAATGAAATACATGACACTGCCACATGCTATAGTATTTATATTTTAATATAAGGGAAAAAAGCCACATTGCAGGAATACTTGGACTGTGTACTGGAGATGAATTTGATTGAAGGAGGGCTAACCAGATATTCACCTCTTCAGTGATAAAATTATGATTTATATAAGACATATAGACTAGTACTTATCAAAACTTGAATGGCAAGTCATGGCTGGCTTTGAAGGAAATAGAATACGTGATGATTGCTTTTTGTGTGTGTTTGTTCTGAGTATCAAATCTAAGGGCTGTTGTATATTACTCAAGTTCTTGACCAGTTAGCTACATCTCTAGTCTACAATGAATTTCTAAGTAGTAATGAACATAATGCAAATCTAAAAGTATTGTGTTTAACCTTAATTAATTGTTTCATATTATTGAATAAAAATTGTCAAAAAGTAAAACATAATAGTACTAATTCAAAACTGGAAAAGATTAACTTGTATATATCTGGTAATCAAAACAATAAATTTTAATAAAACACCACACAATACAACAAATACTATAAAATTCATATTATTTGGTTCAGTAAAATTTGTTCTCTTATAATTTTTATTATCATTATTTCGTATTCTCTTTAAAAATAAAAATGTAACTGATAAATATTAAGAGAAGTACATGATAAAATTTATTAGCTAGGACTATAAATTATTATGATATAAATGCATATTAATTTATTATGATATTTTAAATGCACTCCTTTCTAATCTGGGTTCCATGATTATTACATTACTTTTTCTATGATAGTTGATTCTAGCTGTCAGTTTGAGTGGATTAAGGGATACCTGGAAAGCTAGGTGAAGCATTATTTCCTTTTGCTTTCACTCCCTTCCTTTCCTTCCTTCCTTCCTTCCCCTCTCAATCTCTCCCCCACTTGCCTGGAGTTGGCCTTTTCTCTCCTACCTTTCAGTGTCAAAGGTCCAGGTTCTCCAGGCTTTGGATGAAGCTTTCTCTGTTGGTCTTTGAAGACGTCAGGGATCCTGCATCAGATAGTTACTCGATTGCCTTCATGGTTCTGTGGCTTTTATTCTTGTTTTGCTGATAGTGTGTCACCTTTCCTTCTGCTGCCTTCAATTTTTTATCCTCATCTTTGATATTAAGCAATTTAAATGTGGAATATCCAGAAGCATTTTATATTGTTATCCATTAATTATTTGGTGAACACTTAGATTCTTCCCATATTAAAAGGTGAATGAGGTTTATAGTACACAAATTAATCTACTGAAACAAAATTTTAATTTTAAATGAAACATACTAATATGTTAGAAGCTCTACTGGAGACATGCCTATCATACAAAACCAGAGATGTAAATTTTTCAAAGTGAAGGAAAGTGTGACAATGTAGATACAGAAATTCAAGAAAAAAATAGAAATATGGCAACACAAATCAAGAATATCTTGACAGGCCATCTGTACAGTAAACAGAGCTGAGATAAAATTAGTGAAGATAAATACAAGGAAGAAAAATTTTCCTACTGAAATGAAAAGTTAATTTAATAATCAAATGATTGGGTCTATGGAGATAGATCAGTAGAATAAGTGCTTGCCTTAAATGCTCAGTATCACCAAAAAAACCCCAAATGATTAATAAATGAAGAGGAAATTTTTCCACATATAATTATAATCACAGAAGAACAAAAAATCAGGAACAACATAAATTATTTGCATATCTTTCCATCTATGCAGAGAGTAATAATAAATTTTACCTTCCCTAACTTACAGTAACTAGTGTTTATCTTTGACTGTTTTGTATCACTTTATTTTGTCAGCATTCACCCTCAAAAAGCTTTAGGTATTTATTTATTTTTTAGTACCAGGAATTGAACTCAGGATCTTGCACTTGCCAGGCAAGCTAATATTTGTTTAATTTTTCTTTAAACATCACTTATATTTCCTGCACTCTTTATTGATTAAAATACACATTTGTATTACTAAAACTGAATAAAAAAGACATAAAAATTCTGAATAACCCGGTATCAGCCAATGAACCAAGAAAGACCTAGAACAGCAAAGGCAATCCTCAGCTAAAAAGACAATGTAGATGGCATTATAATTCCTGACTTGAAATTACACCATAAAGCTACTGTGATAAAATCATCATGGTATTGTCAAAAAATAGACCTGAGAATCAATGGAATAGATTAGAAGATTTAGATGTAACTACAAACACACTCAGTGATCTTATCTTCAATGAAGGGCCAAACATGCTTACTGGAATAAAGACAGCCTCTTTAACAAATGGTGCAGGAAAAACTGGCTCTCTACAAGTGGAAAACTAAAACTAGACCCACATCTATCACCATACACTACAGTCAAAATGGATTAAAGATCTAAACATTAAAACAGAAACATTCAATTTTCTGGAAGAGAAAATAGGGGGAAATCTTGGAGACATAGGGATAGGCAGACAGTTCATGAACAAAAATCAAACAGCCCACTACATACTTGAAAGAATTAACAACTGGACCATCTCTTATTGAGAATTTGCTGCACATAAAAAATCACCAACAAAGTGTAAAGACAGCCCATGAATTTGGAAACAATCTTAACTAATAATCACACCGACAAAGGTCTTCTATCTAGAGTATTTACAGAACTAAAAAAAAATAGGGTCCCGAAAGTTAAAGACCCAATAATAAAATGGGCATCTGAGATGAATACACACTTCTTAGAGGAAGAACTCTAAGAGGCAAATGAATACATGAAAAAAATATTCCACCTCAATGGCCATTCAAGAAATAAAAAAACAACATTGAAATACCATCTAACCCCAGAAAGAATGGCTATCATTAAAAAATCAAGTAATAATAAATGCTGGAAAGGTTTTTGAGAAAAAGGAACCCTCCTCCAATGATGGCTGGAATATAGACTTTTACAACCACTATAAAAATCAATGTGGAGTCTTCTAAAAAACCTAGGACTAGAAATTCCTTTCAACCCACCTATTCTCCTTCTGGATATTTTCCAAAAGCACTGAAAACATCATACCACAATGATATATGTGGACCCATGTTTATAGCAGCACAATTTGGCACAAGCAAGTCTTGGCAGCAACCAAAATTCCCATCACCTGAGGGATGGATGAAAAAGATGTGGTATTTTTTATTTATTTATTTATTTATTTATTTATTTATTTATTTTTATACAATGGAGTATTACTCAGCTCTAAAGAAAGACAAACTCGAAGCATTCTTTGGTAGCTGGATGCAACTAGAGGCTATATTCATAAGTGAAATAAATCAGATCTGCATATGTGAATATCATATAGTCTCTCTAGTATAAGAACCTGAAAGAAGAAAATAATCCTGAAAGTTATAACAAATACAGTAAAACATAAAAGAAGCACAATTTAAGGATTAAACAATGAAGACGAGAGAAAGTAGAAAAGATAGGAAAAAAAGGCAGTGGGAAAAACATGCAAGTATATATATATAGGATGGATGAAGTGATTGTACTAAGAATTTACATTTTTTAAAAAATATCAGTTAATATATAGAATTTTTCCCATGACTGTGTGCTGATATCCATCATCTAATCAACTATATCAAGGACAGTAATGTGTAATACAAAAAACATGCTTGAATACCTGCCATCTTGGTCTTCTAAATGTGTACCATTTCAAATGTCACATCAATTATTGCTATACTCTCTTCAAAATAAAATTGTAAAGAAAAAACGTAAAGAGAAATGAGGAACAAGGACAAAAATTTAAGGTTTCTGGAAAATAAGCAGTAATATGCAATCATATGTCCAGGCTTACATAACTATGTTTGTTGATCCGAGCAACAGATTTGAAGATAAAAATAGATAATGTATCAACCATTGTTAATCAGATATTCTTGTTCTGAAAATCTGTAACGTGTATTGTTGTATGTTACCCTGTTTCTGTCATTGTTTCTTTTTTTTTTTTTTTTTTTTTTTTTTTGCTCCACATGCCCTCAGGCCTCGTTTGGCTGGCT